>JAGFMF010011739.1:7443060-7472840 GCA_019455555.1 Galemys pyrenaicus | reverse complement strand
GACAAGAGAAGTTGAGCATTTTTTCATATGCCTGTTGGCCATTTGCTTTTCCTCTCTGGAGAATTGCCTTTTTAGCTCTTTTGCCCATTTTTTGACTGGGTTGTTTTCACCACACTATTTAAAATGAGAATTTCAAGGCTTGCAAAAGGTGTTCTCCCTTCCCACTCCAATATTACTGGCGGTATCACTTCTTTTAGTGGGCATACACATAAAGTCATCAGCATAACAATCACAGGGGCCTATCTGAAATGTCAATTTAAACAAAACAAATTTGTCATTTCTACTATAGCAACTCATGATATGAACTGACTCACCCCACTCCTGGGAGGAATAAATAGCATGATGTGATTAGAAGAGTCTGAGAAAGACTATCCAAACTTGCAACTCTCTGACCTTTCCTAAGAGTGAAATTCTGTGAGCAGATGTGTTGTTTTAAGTGCAGCACTATCAGATACTAATCCATTGTCACCCTGAAAATATTTGACTAGTCACAGGATTGCTGGTTGAAAGTACAAATGGACCCAGTGTAAGGTTAGATAAACCTGAAAGAAAAGAGAACTCCAAAGGTGTACACTGTCTGAGCCAGACAGAAACAGTCAGGACACTGTTCGGTGTAGTTCTGTGTATACATGAAGGTGTGAAGATAACAGGGACCCAAGAAAGGAAGGTGGGATGTTCTGCCTGCTGCTCCAATAACTTCAGTCAAACTTGTGCTTTCTATTAATGATAAGGCTGTATGAAAATGGTATTTTTGCTCTAAATGTAAGGGTCTAAATGTTAGATGACGTGAAATATTCCCTGTGCCTCCTAGGTACTTGCATAGACAAAGCAGCATTCTAAGAGTAACTGGTAATATTTAAAGTAGTTATGTTGGCACCAACTGCTGTTTTTTGAACTGCAAGATAACATATGTACATAGAAAGTGGGGATAAGGAAGGAATTATTGTGACTCTCAAAATAGACATAGTCCTTAAAGGCTTCTAATTTAGCTACTAATGCTAACTAGATGATGTTTCCTGACATTTATTTTATGTTGTAGATTTGTGACAATCATATTTAATGAATATAAACACACAGTCCATTTTATTAATCATAGAATTTCAGGACCATTATAACTCCCATTTATGATTCAGACATCTCCAGAGATTTGGAAAAGTGTTTCAGGAAGTTTGAATTTTTAATAATGGCAGTACTTCAATCATAAGGTAGCCTTTTTTTTTTTTTCGTAAATAAATAAGCTAATCTAACATTTTGCTCTTCTAACATTGCAGCTTAGGAGACCTTGAATGATTTCAGTTAATTAGGAATGAGGATTCAAAATTTATTTATAGATCAAATTTATAACTTCCCTTAGTTTCTCAGTAATAAAGCATTGGCTATAGAAAGGAAAACAAATGGAGTATGATTTTCAAATACACACAATGAAGGATGTAAGTTGGAAGATTAATTATGAATATCTGTACAAAGTGCTGCTTGCTTACCAAGTCTGTAGTTTTATTCCTTTAATCAAAAACACCTATCTAGGACATGTGAAATTTCAAAATCAAGTGTTAAATATAAAAAAAATGATTGTGATAACTGTAAGAAAGATGGTTTCTTAAATAGGAAGAGGGAAAATTTTTAAATTTTGTGGAGTAATAAGAGTTGCACCAAATAACAAAGAAAATGTGTTTATCAACACTTAATCCTTAAGGAGCATTAACTGAGTTTTTCCTTTAGAGGATGCAAAAATGTCTAAGCAAAAATAAATAAAGCATGACATTTCACTCAACATTTACAAGGAATCTATTAGACTATCAGTATCTCTGTTAGGCACTAGAAGTATGATACTGAACAAGGTGAGCAAGAATTTGCCTTCATCAGATTTATAGGTCAGTGAGAGATGGACAGTAGGTAGGTATGTAGATAGGTAGATAGATAGATGTAATAAAAAGTTAAAATTGTGAAGAGAGCTACAAAGGAAATTGAATCACAACTCTCTCTCTCCATATATATATATATCTAGGTTTTCGGTATTAGTACTAACTTTTGATATATTATGGGACATATGGCTATACTTATAAGTAGAATGCCAATATTACCAGTTTGAGCAATACATATGCAAAGCTACAGATTACTGAGGTGAGAGAAGGATGAAAACAAATGAGTAAGTCTAATATTCTCACCCAGTAAGACTAGTAATTAAGATATTTTTTAAAGATTATTTATGCATACAAGAACTGGGATGCAGGCCAGAGGTGGGGGGTGAGAGGCTTCATCAGAGACAGAGTGGGGAGCAGAACAGGCAGATGGACTGAAATACACTGCTGAGGGGAGCAGTGGGAGAGGCAAGAGAGGTCTGCTGCTCCATGTGGGTCCCCTCCCTGGTGTGGATTGAACTCTCGCTGCTGTGCCGTGGATGCTTCACAGTGTGGTGCTCAACCTACTGCGCCACCAACAAGGCCCCAATTAATAGATATTATCAATAGCTCCCCTCTCCAGTACAGTTACTATTAACCACATATAGTTCTTTAATTTATTTTTTAAAATTTTTTTATAGTTTTTTTTTCACTTTTTAAAATTTATATATATTTGACATAAATTGTAATCCCCATGTATTCCCCATCACCATATCACCAGTGACCATCACCTCAGTCCCCCATGCTCCCATCTGCCCTCACCCCTCCCCCTACCCCCTCCCCACCAAGTGTCCCCAATTTTTCCTTGTCTTTTCATTTTTGGTTCTTGTGTCTTTATTGTTATTATTATTATTGTTCTTATTCCTTACCTTGACCCTTATTTGGTTCCCTTATATTCCTCCTAGGGGAGGAACCATCTGGTAGTTTTCTTTTGCCTTCTGACTTACTTCACTGAGCATAATCCCTTCTAGCACCATCCATGTTCCTATGAATGCATCTAGTTTTTCTTTTTTTATTGCTGAGTAGTATTCCATCGTATATATGTACCCCAGCTTCCGATCCACTCATTTGTTTTTGGGCATTTAGGTTGTTTCCAGGTCTTCCCTATTGTAAAGAGTGCTGCTACTGGGAGAAAATCTTTGCACACATTACTGACATGGGACTTACCACACAGATCCACAAAGAACTAACCAGACTAAACAAAAACAAAGGGAACAATCCAGTCAAAAAATGGGCAAAAGAGCTAAAAAGGCAATTCTCCAGAGAGGAAAAGCAAATGGCCAACAGGCATATGAAAAAATGCTCAACTTCTCTTGTCATCAGAGAAATGCAAATCAAAACCACTATGAGATACCACCTCACCCCAGTGAGCATGGCACATATCAAAAAAAGTAGCAACAACAAATGTTGGCGGGGATGTGGAGAAAAAGGAACTCTCTTACACTGCTGGTGGGACTGCAAGATGGTCCAACCATTATGGAAAGCAGTATGGCGGTTCCTCAGTCTACTAAGAATGGAACTTCCATATGATCCAGCAATCCCACTCCTAGGAATAGACCCAAAAGACCAAATACATTGATTCGAAAGAACACCTGGTTCTTTAATTTAAAATTACTAACTCACATACAGTACTGCAAACTAATGTATCTTCAATGAAAAAGGAAAAACACAAAATTACAGTTTAAAAATCTGTTGTTCCTTAGTTTCACTAGGTGTATTTTAAAATACTTCATAGCTATATAAGTACCCCATGCTAACTGATTGCGCCACTGGTGCACTGGTGATATGGTGATGGGGAATACATGGGGATTACAATTGATGCCAAATATATATAAATTAAAGGGGAAAAAAGAATAAAAATAAATAAATAAAATACTTCATAGCCATGCGATGGTAGTGCCTATCATAATGGATACAGTAGATATGATCATATTTATTATCACAAGAAAGTTATATTTGGCTTGTATTGAGCAGATGCATTGTGGACTTAAAAATGCTTTTGAAGAAGCAGAGGAGGTCAAAGGTGGAATGTAGTGATATATCTCAATGAGAGATGAGACAGGAAGGCAGCTAAATCTTTAATTGAGGCAATAATTTCAAAAATTATAGCACTTGGCTGATAATATTATAATACACTATATTTAGAATGGTAGCAATAACCATTATAAGCAATAAAGTAGCAAGTGTTGAGTTGGTGCCTATCAATTCACAGCTGTTATGTCACAAATTCTGCCCAATCCAAACTTGTTGATTTGAGTACAAAATATACCTTAAAATAACCTAGTCAAGTCCTAAACCATGTGGATACTATCTTCTGATTTTCCCATTTGGGGCACTATTAAGACTGTCATGAAGTTGTTCTTCCTAGCTGTAATAGGTCTCACCAAGCTCTAGTTTTGCCATATAAATTTAACACCTTTGAAATTTTTCTCTTTTCTGGGGGCATTTTGGAAGAACTGATACTAGTAAAGTTGAGGAATCATACAGTGTATGACTCAGGAATTCCATCTTCAAGCATAAAACTCAAGTTTATGCTTATACTAATTAGTATGATGGGGTATCAATTTGGTGAATTCACAGACCACATTTACTTTTTTCAAAATAGATCAGGCAGGAATGGACAAGAAAGGAATAGAATTGAATAAATTAAAATAGTAAGAATTTGGAAATAATAAAAATAGTAAGATAGCAAAAGGTTATTTTGTACAACTTCAGTTTCAGTATACTTCTAAGTGTGTGGATGTGCATGGATTCTTGTGTGTATTAAGCCTTAAATCCCCGCATATGTATACAACAAAATTTGTGTATGTTTATTGCAGGATATTTATAATAACAAAAAACTTGAAACAATTTCAGTGATCATCACAAAAATAGATACTACATATTTATGCATATTATACAGTAGTTGAAATGAATGAACTAGTTATATAAATCAGCACAAATCAACTTTTAAGTAAAAAAGCAAATTATAGAATGTTACATATTTATATTTACAAATAAGAAAAACTATACTGTTTCTTGGGAATTCAGTAATTTGATAATGTTGCCAAAGAATAAAAATCAGAATATTAAACACAATTTAGAGTAGTTAGTTTCTCTGCAAATGGGGGAAGTGAGAAAATAAGTAGTCAAGGAAGTGAGGGAGTGAGAAAGGGTCATTCAGGATCAGTTAGTCTCCATCTCTTCCCTCCTCTGTGCCAAATAACTGGAACGCCTGTCCAGAAATGGTGACAGAGAACTTCAAGTTCCTACGTCACCTTTGAGTAAAGGGCTAGAATTGTTAAATAGGCGTCAGCAGTATCAGACTGGGTGGGCTGTGGGAAAGAGAAGAATGAATGCTTCAGGGTACAGCTTCATTTGAACAACCCTTTTTGTGGCCTTTATGACTGGCATGTCTCCACCAATTAGATTTTATTGTGAAATGGAAACAATGAACATCAAATATGTTCATAAACTTTCAGATGAGTTGTAACCGGACAACCAGCTCTCTTAGTGGGATATGTAGCTTCTCGAGTGGTTGTTTATGTTGGCACTGAAGGCAACTTGGCTTCACTTAGGATGATCCTCCAACTGGACCATTGTATCAGAGGACTGACCAGTTGTTTGATAAAACTGGCTGAACTGTCTCCTTGTTTTGCTTTGATGTAAATAGAGTCCAGTTCTCTCAACTCTGTAACTTCCCTCCTGGAAGAACTTGGCTAAGCGACTGGCTTTAGAGACAAAATTGTAAACATGGGTCCAACACTTTAAGATTCAAAGCAACATCATGCCCCCCTCTGTCTCTTAAATGAGCAAGGACTTCCTTTTTAAAAAAGCAAAAATAGGGTTTTAAATGCCTTTAAAAGTCCATACTTGAAAGTACAATATAGAGCTCAATTCAACATGAATCTGAAGTGCTTAATAATAATAATAATAGCAGTGTTAATCAAAATACAAAATATCATTTATTGTTTAGTTATTGGGTATTCAGCAATTTTTCACTTTACCTACAAACTCATCCTTACAGCAATCATATTAAGTAAACTATTATTCTCATTTATAGTTGAAGAATTGAGGCTTGGAGAAATTAAATTATTTGCCTAGGATAACAAAGTCAGTGCTGGAATACAGTGGAGTTTAATAATTATGAAGTTCAACCCCCTCTTCTTACATATGAGAAAACTGGAGACTGTAGCAAGATAAATTTTAATATGAGGTAATCTACTCGATTCCAGAAACATTACATTTCTCTCTCCTTGGAGAAAAGGGGACACTTACCTAGGCCTTTAGTCCGGTTAAGTCAGCCCTGGGCTCATACTGTTTCCTGTAGATGAGAAAACTTGAGATCAAAGAGACTAAGTACCTGCTTACTTAGTCTACTGGGTGTTTAGTAAGTAGCAGGTTGAGACGTAAGAGCTCAAATCTTTACTCTTAACCTGATTTTCTTGAATGTGAATTCAGCATCCTCCATATTTCTCTTTTTCTGATTGATTTTAATTTGCTTTATTCTTTGTGTTTTCCTTAGTTGTTAAGTTCACTTTCTCTGTTTAGCCTCTATATTGAGTTCTTTTCAGAAAAATTCCAATCCTAACTATTTCATTTATCATTTTACCATAATAATGCCTCCAAAACAAACCTTAAATTTAATTGGGAGTTGGGGATTTCTCACACAATTAGGGACCATCTTTTCTGTGTGATTTTTGACGACATTCACTAATTACCTTTCCACAGGTCATATAATGAATGATATGTAGAAATCTGGGTGATGCAAACACTTTGACTTTTCCTGTTGGCTTATGACAACATAGTCAATGGCTCTTTTATTTGTACTTTCCTGTGAAATAGATCTTGGCTTGATAAGATAGCTGGAAAAAGTCCAGAGATTGTCCCTTTGGTAATTTCTATGGTACTAATTAATTTTAAAAATCTGGGAAGAGATACCACAAATACTCATTACCCTTCCCCTGACTCATTTTGTACAGTCTTAAGTTTCACTATTTTATTTTCACACATCTTGCTGATATCCTGTTGCCATATTTATATATTATTATTTTCATAAGATTTTTAAACATAGGTATTATAACAATAAGATGTTCTATAATAACATAAGTTTATGAACTTTTCTCCTTATTTATTAATAAATACTTTGATAACTAGTGAATACCCATTCATAGACTTTGGTTGGAGATTCACTTTCCTCCTAAAAGGATAATCCTCACAAATCCCCATCTTTGTCAGCTACTATCAATATGAAGAACACAGGGATGTCGACTACATTGACTGGTCAGTTCAGAAGACAGATCTGTCTCAGATCTAGTAATGAACATCTGAAAGTGTTTTTGTACTTTTGTTGCCTAGTTCTTCTAGACTGGTGCTACCAATAAGAAATAAGACTCAACTTGCCCACAGTTGGGAGAGGAAACACTATTTCACCTTGTCATCTCTTTCTATGAGAAATTATTCAAGGAATTCATGTGTTTGCCTCTTCTAACCTTTGCGTTCAGAGCCTCTTATCTGCAATACCTAAAAAAACAATTAGAGGGGCCCTCCCTGGTGGCGCAGTGGGTTAAGCAATGCATTATGAAGCAAACCGCAGTCACTACAGCACGAGTTCAATCCCTGCCTCCGGCCAGGGAGGGGACCCACATGGTGCAGCAGACCTCTCCTGCCTCGCCTACTGCTCCCCTCAGCAGTGTATGTCAGTCCATCTGCTTGTTCTGGCCCCTGCTCTGTCTGGTGGATTCTCTCACCTCCCCACACCTCTGGCCTGTACCCCAGTGCTTGTATGCATAAATAAATAAATCTTTAAAAAAAACAATTAGACAACTGGGATAGGATGTAGGTGTTGAGAAATTAATCCATAATTCCCAAAATTCCCAAGTCCTGCTAATTTAGCACTGTACTTTATTGAAACTGTTTCTACTTTTTTGTTGCTGGTAGTGAGTGAATCTGCACACTGATCTGAAGTATTTGCAGTCAAGCTGTCACCATACCCAAGGATTCATTTTTTTTTCAGTTTTATTTTATATATAGTTCACATTATTTTTTATTTTTGTACAGTGTATATTTCTCATCCCCATGAAATTCCCATCACCAACACCTGTGTCCCATTACCATTGTCCCTTGTGCTCTTCCCACCTGTTTTGTTCCTTCTCCCAGAGTTCATTTCTGAATGCTTTTTAAGATTCAAAACATAAGAAACTCTGTGATGGCGACACCTACTTCCCTCTCCAAGTTCTTTGCAGAGCATCACTCTGATCCCCCCTACTATTTCTATTCTGGGCCTATTTTCAAAAACAAAAGCTAAGCATAGTCTATATGTGGATCTTCATCCAGGAAGTGCTCCAAACTTCAAATGAAACTCCTGAAAGTCCGTTACAGAGTGGTTACTGTAACGGAACAGGCTGAAAGGAGTGAAACTTCTTTTCTCCCCTTTCAATTAAAGTAGAAAATAAGTGAAATGCCCTGTGTCTTGGTGTAATTTCTGATTACCTGCTTTTGTGTGTGGTCACAGTCTCTGCACATCTTTAATGTGGTGATCCAAAGAGGCAAGCATAGAAGGAAGTGCATCTGAAGATGATCTTCTGTGGTTGTCTCAGGTTCTGGGGGTCCTGTGTGATTCCTCTCTCAGTGGGAACCTGTGGAGAGAGGTTGCCTTGACTCTTTCTTACTTTCAGGATTTTAGGTGAACATAAACCAGTTCTCCCATGAGGAATGAGACACAGGCAGCCTGATTCAGTGCTAACTGTAACATCCTAGCTGACCTCACCTGTAGATGAAGTAGACATCCCTGTCATGTAAATGCAGGAGGTTTGAGCTCCTACCACTTCCTTGATTAATAAATGACTACCAAAAATTAACCATTAGAGCTTACTTTTTCTGTTTAAGTTTATGAGTATTATGCAGACATCTCTAGGAGAAGGAGAAAAATGAAGGAATGGAGGAAACTAACATTTGAATACTTAATCTGTGCCAGGACTTCTTCTAAGTCAGTAAGAATTTATAATCGTTACTTATTTAATTCTTATCACTATTTTGGGCAAATACTAGTCTCCTTCTGGACTGGAAGTAATTTAGTCTCAAATACAATTCATTAGTAAATGGTAAATCAAGGCTTTGAGCCCAAACCTCTCTAAATGGAGTCCTTCCTTCATATTTAGTAGACATGTACATAGAGCTGTCATCAGTCATTCATAGTTTTGTATTGATTATAGAGGAATTAACAGCCCTTTTAACTTGGAGAGTTTCAGAGTTAGGTTGATGATAAATATCTATAGTCAACTAAAACAACTTTCATTTCCTTGTAGTGTTGCTACACAGCCTTGAGAAACCCCCCCCACCCCCCACCCCTTTCAGCTGCCTCACCAGGGCTCACACTTCCTTTAATATATGCTGCCTGATTCAACTAAGGCTGTTTGGGGGTCAGCGAGAACTCATTATGTGAAAGATGCAGCATCAGCAAAGAGCTATTTTATCTTAGCATGCTTTTAAATAACATTAGTGACATACAGGAATTTAGTAAATTCAAAACAAATTTGCAATAGAATAAACAGTTTATAACCTACCACTGTGTAACTGGAATTTGGCAACTTAACATTCTCACATTAGGAGACCAGATAGGTGTTGGAAGAGACTTGAAAACATCTCATGCACTTAGATTTATTTAAACTTTTAAGTATGTCTTGAAGTTTGAAATTACAGATGTGGCTGATCTCTTCAGTGCACAGAGCCATGCACTTTTCCAGTGCTGGGAAAAGACCAGCATTAGAATCTCAGTCCTGCCACTTACTAGCTCTGCAGAGTGGAAGGCAAGCAAGGCTTTGAGCTCAAGTAGAACCCCAACCTCCACCAGGTTGCACAGGGTCCTCAGAGAGTCCCTCGCCTCTGAGCTTGTCTTGACTCCAAGCAGTGGTGCTTTGTCCTAAAACAGTCTTTAAGTACATTTTCAAGGAGTTACTAAAAAGGAAAATAGATTTGAATATTGGCGTCATCACTGACTAGACCTGTTACATGGGGAAATTTTACCTAATCTTGTAGTTTCTCCACTTGTGATAATCATAGGGTGATTAGGCTCAAAGGAAAGAATGAGTACAAATATTGCACTCTTCCTAGAACACAGGGTGTACTCAGAATTGGCTAGCCTCATTCTTCTTCCATATTAGTTACAAGTTTAAGTACACAGCTCAAAAATATCATATGCACATAAGATATATTTTATTTTTCCTTCTGCTATCCTATGAAGGCACACCTTTGCCCGCAATTCTTAGTGTTGAGAGATGATGAAGACATTCCTGTGAGACTGGAGGTGGAGGAAAATATGGCCTTGAACAGGGCTAAGATTCCCTTGCCTTAATTCTAGCAGAGCTTCAGATGAAGACCATTAAAATTCCAGGCCAACCTGCGCTATTTTTATGAATAAAAATATGGTATGTGATTGTTTTCTCCTCAGCCCCTTTCAAATTCATTATGAACCATAGAAAGGAGAAATCAAGTGGAGTTTACAGTTCTCTCCATTTGGTTCCTGTATCTGTTTTGTAATTTCAGGAAAATAACTGCTCTGGGAGCCCATTTAGATTGAAACTTGCTGAAGGAAGACAATAGTAGTGATGAGGCCAGTGTTAAGCAGCCACGTTTTAGGATGGGACCATCTCTGTATTTATGTGCCTGGTGCCTAAGGAAACAGGAGCAGAGAACAGACACAGCTTCAAATTAGAACCTATCCAGTAGCCACTGCATCTGTATCAAAGGTCCTACAAACAATCTGAAACCACAAATACAAATAAGCACTTTTAATACCTGACTAAAAGTTACCAGACTTTTAACCATTTCCAAGTCCTAGTGGCAGAAAATCAAGTCTGTAGGAAATGATTGTTCCTTTGTTTGTTTGCTTACAGCTTTGAGCATTTGATGCTACTAACGATCAAAATATGACCTTAGAACAAACCAATTGCCACAGCATAAAGGAAGCTAGGGGAATAGTTTAATTAGTCTTTATCTCTCCCCCAAGTGGAGACAGATGGAAGGGAAGATATCAATAGCTGTCCTATAGGCTTGTTGAATAACTGAATAATTTGTTAAATAAACAAATGTTCATTTATATATATATGTGTGAATAAACAAATATTTATAGATATATATATAAATAAACATTTGTTTCATCCCACTAGTACCTGAGGTCCTTGCTGAACAGGGGCTGGGGGGTGGTTATTGTATATCTAGGGGGAATGTGTTTTCCACTGTTGCTGAAACTATAAAGGTTTGGGAAAATAAGTGTTTAAAATGCTGAGATAATGTAGAGAAGATTACACATGATGTCAGATTAAGGATTTGTGCTTCAGCTTTTGGGATGTGAATTGGAGTAAAGAAAAATTAATCTGACATCTGGCACATAAAATAATTCAGAAAAGAGAGGAAATTAAGATTAGGAAGACTAGTTAGGAAACAGTTTTAATAAACAAGGCTGAGAATGCTTCACCAGGTAGAAGGGATAATGGAGAGACATGACATATTGAATGTAGCTGGGGAAGTTTTGCCTGGATGCCTGTTATACAGGTGGGAGATAACTAGATCAGCTTCCTCTATGGAGGAACCAGCAACAAAGACCATAGATTGTATGGCCACCTGATAAAAGAAGACAATTAACCAAGATAACAAATCCATTCATCAGTAAGACAGAGTTCCATGCCATGTCTCCCAGACACAAATCTGAAGAGACCATTGGCTTTGCTAACACTGGCTGCCCTCAAGGTATAAACACTCAGCTAGAACCACTCTATGCTGGTGATTACTGGAAAGGGCAATGTTTTAATAATCTCCCCCATTTTCCTATATCTCTGCCCCAAGAAAAATCTATTGACCTACATGACACTTCCTTTGCTTGTACATTTCTTGGGGAGAAACTTCTTTATATTCTCTAAGAGACAGTAACAACTGGACAGCTCCAGGACTTCAAGAACTCATACTACTGAAAAGGGGCAGATGAAGTAATATTCATATTAGGTTTTGATGGTCAGTGGTAGTATGTATATGGAAATTTTAATTCAAGAATATTCTATGGACCAGAGTAAGTCGATTTGAAATCAGTGTTTATATTTTTTATATCACTTTATCATACTTAAAAGTAAAATACAAATTTGTATCCAAAATATTCATTAATGAAATAAAAACAATAAAGAGGAGAGTAAGAAAATACTTAGGATAATTATTGGCTCATGGTAAAAGAAATGGCACCCACTGTTAGTTAGAATTTAGGGATTTCCTGAAATCCAAGAGAAAGGTAAAAATGTCTAACGATTAGGACTAGAGGTCTGTTAGACATATAGGACAAGAGATCATAAGAAAATTTGGGGTTGAAAATGATGATTTGAAAGTCATTTGCATAAAGGGTTAGTTGAAAATATGAATGGTGTTTTCTATACTTGTCTGAATTTAACAGTAGAATGCTCAAGAATGGAAGTTACCACAAGGTGTAGGGGTAGGGAGAAATGAAGAACCATTGATTTAGACATATGGAAAATTTTGTTAGGAATGACAAAAAAGCTCTGGAAATGGATAGTCTGTGTGCATTGTGCATGTACCCAAAGCCACTGAATTATGCACTGAAAAATGGTTAAAATGCAAATTAATGATTACCAGATAGAAAGGGAGAGGATTAAAGGGGTCAGTTGTGTGATAAAGGACTTTTTAGTGGTGATCTTATGTATATACAGACCTTATGTATAAATTGATTTATATTGATGCACCCCTGAAGTGTATATAATGTTACAGTGCAATGCTACTTCAGTAAAAATTAACCAAAAAAATGGTTTAAAAAAAGAATAGGTAAAGTGTTTAAACTCAACTCTTAGGGATATAGAGAATATAGAACGAATAGACACAGGACTAGAACTGTTAGAATGGAGGGAGAGACCAAAGACAATGTGGGACATTGGGAGGCAAGGGAGAAAATGAAACAAAAAGCCTCATTGATTAAGAAATGTAAGAGACTGGGGAGGACACAGGAAAGCAGTTCCAAAATGGCACTGCACACTCTTGATTCCAAGGGTGGGCTATGAGAGCTACAGACTGGTTTGCTCAGAATTAGTGAATCCAGAGCTCACAGCCCACAAGACTTCTGCCATTGCTTAATTTTGTTTCCTGGGGCTTAGATCTGAAACCATAAAATGTGTAGTATTTATTTAGTATTAGGCCATGTTCTAAGGATGCTTTTTCTGGAGGCACTTTGAGACCACAGAATTGAAAAAGATTTTGAGATGAAATGCTAGCCCTGTACCAAGGCTGGCCTGATATTCTTTCCATTTAAAGCTACCAGTAACATGGTAGCAAGATGTATTTTGCCCATTTTATAAAAGTCATTTTCTACTTTCCAACCACCAAAATATGTTGGGAGTGTCATAATTGTTTTTCTCTTTGGAACTTTAGAAGATTTTGTTTTTATAATAGAAATAGCATTACTTTAATTTTTTTCTTTTTTTAATCGCCAATGACTGCCATACCAAACCACGAACTTGGCCCATTATATTTCCAATTCTAGCTTGTGTTAGAATTTCTGGCAAATGAGTATTGTAGGACTGCTCAAAATATTTCTGAAGTGGTTTATCTCAGAGGCTAGTCAGATGAAAGACTAAGAAATGAAAATGGACTTTAATGTATTAATTCAGGTAAAGCATTTAGAATAGGGTCTGGCATATGGGGAACATATGTAAGTGCTGGTTATTTTTACTATGACATTCTAAAATGACAAAACATCAGAAGCCAAAATGGACTAAGAAAGGTCACCAATCCTTAGGATAAATGTTCCCTAAGTATCCAAAACAAATGATCATTAGCATTAGAAGACTTTCAAGAGTTGTTAAAAGATAGCTTCATGTGTAAAGTGACTGACCAGTTGACCTATAAAAGTGGTAGCTTTACCTATAAAATGTATCCCAGAGAGGGAGGTGAAGGAGTTTAGAATTATTAATATCTAATTGTAGGGTCCTCTTGCCTTGAAAGTATCCCAACTGTAATAGAAATATAAAGGAATCTGCATAGAGAGAAAATGTTGAGACCCTGAAGAAAGTGTGATGAAAAGTTTAGGCCTTTGGAAGTTGTAAGCAAGCTTCTGTTTAGGGTTCTGTTTCTCTTCATTTAATTGCTTTTAAGATTTCTAGCTTTTCTTGCAGTAAGGCAATGTAACTGTAACATTTATAAACAAATGATCTAGTTTCTGCAGATCAATCAGTAAATATGTGAGTACCTATTTACACAAGCATTTGCTCTGAGAAATAAAAAAAAATCACTATAGAAGTTTTCTTGTGTCAATTATAAACTTTTCTATCATTCAGGTCATTGTCAATGGTAGAAAGAACATGTCACTGAAAATCAGATAAAGGAAGGACAGAAAGTGCCTTGCCAACATTTCCATGCTAACAATATCCAATCTAAGAAAAAGTATGTTTAACAATCTCAGAAGAACATTGGGAAGACCATACAAATGTTGAGTAATAATTAAAGATAATGGAAAAGAACAAATATAGGTTTTTGAGTCAGTTAAACTTTTCTGCAAAAAAGAAAAAAGAGAAATTGGCCATAAGAAAATAAACAGCCTCCAATATAGCTCTCCCACCCCTTACCTGGAACCCCAGTATCCTGTTAAAAGCCCATCCCTGAATTACAATCTGACAAAAGAAATGGTGATTTCTAGTGGAGATTGCTCATAGCTTATCCCTTTGAAGTAACCTCTAATCTCATCATCCATATCAGTGATCCTAATGAATAGTAAATATTTTTTTTTTGAAAGAAGGTTATGAGCATATTTTATCTGCTAAGCGTAGAGGTAAGAATAGCCAAAGAACCTTTGGGGCAGGACAAAGGAAGCAGTGTTTAATGAAGAGGAATTTTCATGTCAAGAATTCAAAAGATGAGTCTATAAAATTAGAGTAGGACCTAAGTGTCCTACAGGGCAACCCTAATATAAAATGGGTTCCCCTCACTGGGTCCTCCACCCGCGCGCTCAGAAGACTTTTAAAAAAAGTCCCAACTCCCGGTACACGTGGCAAAAGTTATTAACAGGTTTTATTTTATGAAAGAAGGGGAATAAAATAGTAATAATACCAAGGGAAAAAGAAAGGGATACAAATCCACAAATACCCTACCAGATCTAAGCAATGGCGCGTTGAGAGCTGGCTCCGAGTCGAATGAGATGGCTCTGAAGGAAGAGAGATGTCTCCGGAAGGAAGGGGTCTGGCTCCTCAGTAAGAGAGAGAGCCCCAGGCTCACCTCTGGTTTTATAGCCAGCCTGGCTGCTTAACTCCACCCTCAGGTCCCAGTGATCCACTCTTCGATAATCATTCTATCGGATTTGTGGTTCTGGAACACTGATGGTCTGGAGTGGGGGTTGGAGTCCACACACCCATAATCCATTTAGGACTACCTTTCCCTCTAACATAAGGACCTTAACAACTTAAAAATGAAAGTTAAGAATTTCTCCTCTTGGCATATGAAGTGAGTGAAAGATCTATGAGCTGCAGATGAAATATTAAAAGGTATTTCAAAGAGACTACACCTCTGGTTGGTAGTGAATGTGGTAGACCACAGTGGTTAGGAGGATGCAAGACTGAAGAAGAGAAAACAAATTGACGTTACCTCCTTGGGTGATGCACAATGGCCTAGTACCATGAGACTAAAAACAGGAGCCACCTTTGTAAACTAAAATCACATGGTTGCTCTTTTTCTTCCCCCACTTTTTTATTATGAAAATGATTCACTTATGCATACCAATGGAGAAGACTGTAGAATGCACTCCCAGCTATATAGTATCCAACTTCCACAAATATCAGTATTTTGTTAGTTTGTTTCATTTATCACCCTTAAGCTGTTTTTATGTATTCAACTTTTAATTTTGAAATAGTTTAGATTTACAGAAAAATCATGAGAATACCACAAATACCTATATACCCATCAACCGGACTTCCCAAATGTTAACATTTCACAACATTATTTTTCTCTCCTTCCTACTTTATCTCTCTGCTTTTCTCTGTTATCAGTGCTCCACTTATCACAGATTTGGCCAGTGGGAGCCCTTTAAATATGTGCATGCCTTAAAAAAAATATGCATACCTATTTCTAAATCTAAAATTATAAGTTTACATTGATACCTCCAAATCCAATACAATACCACATGGCTCATTCCAGCTTTATCCTTTTTGAACTGTAATTTCCTTTCCAAATGATGAGAAACCTAACTCTCATGATTCACAATATAGATTAAATCACACTTCTGATAAATTTTATATATGACTTAATTGAATAATCTTCTTAAAAAATATTTATTTACACATACAAGAGTTGGGGCATAGGCCAGAGGCACAGGAGGTAAGAGGACTCACCAGAGACAAAGTGGGGAGCAGAACAGGCAGATCAACTGAAATACACTGCTGAGGAGAGCAGTGGGGGCAAGGCAGGAAAGATCTGCTGACCATGTAGGTCACCTCCCTGCCTGGGGATTGAACTCGCACTGCTGTGCCAAGGATGCTTCAGAGTGTGACCCTCAACCATCCGAGTCACCGGGGAGGCCCTAACTGAACAGTCTTAAACTTACCCATAATTTTCCCTCTGAGTGGCAGACTTTGACTGGAAGAGGAGGAAAAAAACACCCACAACAAACAGCAGTTTGGCATATAGATTCCTATATTCCCCACACTCAAAGGCAAGCACAGGGTAAATTGATGTTTCCAGGGCAGTTAGGGACTACAAACCTCACATCTGTCCTTGGATCAGAGTTTATTTTCTTACACTCTGGCCTGACTTGACATTTCAACTGCTTGCTCTTCCATAGCCAATGGATGTGAAGAAGTTTGCTGCTAGTTGCTGATGGAGAAAGCAGGGCGTAAGCCGCAGAGGTGGTTGAATATTCCTCTGTATTACCCCATTCTTTTGCTCTTGCAAGAGTAACATGTACACATTTAACACTGGTGAGGGAAAAAAGGTCTTCCATTTGTTGCTAGAAAATCTTATTGGGAAGGAGAAATATTTTACAGAGTTTTCCTTTAGAGGATGATTTGCATGAATATCAATTCAGCATGATAATTTTGATTACTTGTGAGTTGTTGCCTGTGTGGATTTGCTCCATTTCCTAAGAAGCTGGATGAGTGAGCTCATGACCTTGATGAGTTTACCACCACTTTATTTCAGTGTGCTTGTCTGTAGAGGATTGTATTCTTTCCCTAAGTAATACTTAGTGCTTTTGTGTGTCAGAAATTGTATTAGAGACTTGAAATAAAGATATGGATCAGAGATTTAATACAATCTAGTTATAAGGACTAGAAGTAGGATCATTTGACCTGCAGTGGATAAACCATTTCTGGTGCCTTTAAAATAATAACTTGAGATGGTCTGATTTAGGTGATGCTTAGCAGCTTTCCCCATCCTTAACTACCTCATATCTTTTATGATGCCTTAAATCCTGTGATTAGTAGTGCTTTTGATTCTTTCCCAAAGTCTTTGCATTCTTGTAGAATTTTATGTTACAATATAAGTACTTTTCTCTGGCAGAATATTTGTCTTGAGTCATTATACAGATGACATATTAATGGTATTACTTAACAAAGTAAGCTCTTATGTGTAGGAACACATAAGAAGAGATATAAATTGGAAGGTGAGGGCACAGTATTCTAGCTAACACGTTTATCAACTTCTTAGTATTATATCTACAAGTCCCAAGGTCAACTGAAAACAGTTTGTACCTCGTAAAATAATCCCGTAATCCTAAATTTGTTGTGATGTCACTTCATGAATAAAGGAATAGGAGGAGTCTAGTTAGCTGCCATAGAATGAAAACTTATCCCAAACATAGATTTGGACAATCTCCCACACATAATTTCAAATGGATTACTTATCTTGTACATTCAAGATCTTCTACAATAGACTTACATCACTCTGACTTCTTAAAAGACTGTGAGGGACCACTAAACCTTTAGAGCACCACTGCCAGACTGTTTGCTGGATAGGATTCTTTTTTTAGATTTGACTTTATACATATTTAATTAAAATAGAATAAATATAAACCAAAAAGGTAAAAGAAATCAGAATAAACTAGCATTGCCATTTTGTTTACAGGGAGGAGTTGGGAAATGGAAGAGATTACCACGAAAAGATTCTAAGGCCCAAAGTAGCTAGGTTGCATACATAATCTGAAGAACAAAATGCCAAGATTAGATATTATTCCGTTTAATCTACGAATGAAAACTGGGAGTCAAAATTTTACTTAGCATAAGAAATTTTGTATTAAATATAAGGTGATTCATTTCTCAGAAAGTGATATCAGTGACTTTTAGAAGAAAGAAGTCTCCATTATACAATGACTAGAAAATCTTAAATGCAATTAAGCAGCTATGCTATAGCTAAGTATATACCATTATACTGTTCAGTGTAATATAGAACTATATTTCGTGTTCCTGAAAGTTGGTGATAGTGATGTTTTGGCTTTTATTCTAGATGCTTAACATATTTAAGACAACAGTTTAAATATGATAAGTGAAGGTAGTTAAAATTGAATGATAGGGCCTCCCTGGTGGTGCAGTTGGTTAAGCAACACACTATGAAGCAAACCACAGCCATTACAGCATGAGTTCGATCCCTGCTGTCAGCTAGGGAGGGGACCCACATGGTGCAGCAGACCTCTCTTGCCTCACCCGCTGCTCTCCTCAGCAGTGTGTTTCAGTCAGTCTACCTGTTTTGCTCCCCACTCTGTCTCTGGTGGATCCTCTCATCTCCCTGGAATCTGGCCTGTACCCCAGCTCTTGTACGTATAAATAAATAAATCTTTAAAAAAATAATAAAATTGAATGATAGTAATCAACACAATCTCTTGCAACCTCCATACACTATATTATGCATGCTTATGTGGAATTAAACGGTGTTACTTAGTTGATATTTTATGTGCATACATTACTCACACACAGAGCTAAAACACAAAAGCAATCATTCTCAGTATACTATGGTAAAACAGTAAAAATGCAAATGGACCATAAAGTAATATGAATAGCACTACTTGATATCTAGGATGTAGGTGACCACTTCTAACACAAAGCTAAGCCTATATCATTCACCCTAATCATAATGGCTTATAAAAGCATCTCAGGTTACATGGAGGAACTGTTATAGAAAAGTCAGTAAATCTTTTTCAGAGTTTCACATCTGTAAAACTCAAATAAATCTACAACTATTTTGAAGTCTGAATAAGCTATGAGATGCAATAGTAGGTTTATAAGCCATAATGTAAGACAGAAAGGTCTTCATGCAGCTTATGCTTTCTGGCTCCTGGAAAGCTACGTGTGCATAATAATGTTGTTAAAGAAGTAAACTGAGTGGGTCAGGGAAGTTACCATTGTGTCATGACTTAAACCTCAGGAATGGAGTGACCCATCAGACTTTTAATATCTTGGTGCCATCCATATAATATATTAAAAGATAAAAGCAGGCAAGGTTGTAGTAATAACTACAAATCCAGATGTTAACGATATGTCTGAACTTTCAGAGTCCTTCATTCCAATGGCATTCTGTCCATTGAGCACATACATTATATTCTGTGAGAAAACCATTTCTTGACTGCAGAGCTAGCCTTCATTATGGATGTTATCTTTCCATCTTTAAAGATAAAGCTAACATGTCCAATACTATCCTTATTATGCAGAATTATTACGTTCAAAGGGCCTATCTTGAATAATTATAATAAAATCACCAAAAGCCTGTTTTAGCATCTTGTGTGCTTTCTCAGAGCCTCAGTCTGCAGTTTCCCCCACTTATTTGGAGTACTTGATCCCCAAATCTCCGATCAACCAATGAGGCTGGAAAACTTGCCCACATTAGCTTAACAAATATACCATTATCTGTTGATTTAAACCTAAACTCCTTTATTTCCATTGTGGTCCTTGCACAGAATGACCTCATGAATCCCTTGCTAAATGTCAACAAATAATTGTCGGCTCTGTGAATGCTAGCATCATTACCAGTTAAAGGAGTCACCATGTAGTTCATATTAGAAGGTCTTTCTACCAACTCCTGAACTGGCACTCAGGAACCATGACCTTTCTTTTTCATTTGTGCATAATTCTTCTTCACTCAGGCCCATGTAATGAGAGAGCTCTAGATACAGCTTAGGGTAGAAATTTTGATGTGAGCACAAGCTTCAAACAAATCTGCTAGGTTGGCACGGTTTGCAGAAAAAGAAGTTTGAGCCTGAATTACTTTGTTTGTCTTCAGGTCTTCAAGAGATGGGTATGGAGACAATTCTGAAGGATTTTTCTAGGCCACAGGGATCTACTTGAAGCTGCTGTCCCTGGTCACTTGACTGGTTAGGGTTCTTAATTGAAGTGAGAAAAACACAGTGCAGCTAATTAAAGGAAAATGAATTAGCTGAAAAGATACAGGGATAGGTTTGGTGGGATACTTTGCTCAAGTTTCTGCTTACAAGCTTGTAAGCCAAGGGGATATTGTGCTTTTTTTACTTAACTTTTTCAGGGATGTATAAAGAGTTGGTAGGTAGTATCTCACTCTGGAGCAGGTTATGCAGACTCATTACTCATTAGAAAAGATTTTGAGTTCCTGAAGCTCAGGTTTTTCTTTGATAATGCAACTCATTCTCTGTACAGGTGTGAATTGATTCTCTTTGTATTACAGGGAGGGAATTGGGATTAAAGGAATAGGTACACAGAAATACTGATACTCTGGATGTGAGTAATAAAATCCTTTCTCTCTGAACCAACAATCATCTAGTTAGTCCAAGAAACTGGCAGGCCAAATTGCTAATTTGCGAATAGGGTAAAACAAACTCTTCACAGTTCTTGCCACCCCAAGGGATCAAAGTAAAGACTAATTAGTGGAACCAGGTGACACATCCAACTCCTCCAGGACATCTTTCTCTCTGTATGTGCTATATACTAAATGTCAGTATTCTCTGAAAATCCTTAGGTTGATACCTAACCATCTGTGTGAAGGTATGTGGAATTGGGAGTGTTGGGTAGTAAGTATGTCAGGAGAGCAGAGCCCTCATTAATGGAATAAGTGTCTTTAAAAAAAAAGGCTAAAGGGCCTCCCTGGTGGCACAACGGGTTGAGCACCGCACTGAGGTTTCCACAGCCACTTTAGTGTGAGTTCGATCCTTGGCCAGGGAGGGGACCCATGTGGCACAGCAGACCTCGCCTGCCTCGCCTGCTGTTCCCCTCAGCAGCATTTTTCAGTCGATCTGCCATTTCTGCTCTCCACTCTGTCTCTGGTGAATCCTCTTACTCCCCATGCCTCTGGCCTGTACCCTAGGTCTTGTATGCATAAATAAAATAAAAATCTTAAAAAAGAAGAAGAAGAAGAAAAAGGTACACTCATATACTGTATTAAGGGCACAGTGAAAAGAAGGCCATCTAGGAATTGGAAAGTGGTCTCTTACCAGATACCAAATCTTTTCACACCTTGGTTTTGTACTTCTCAGCCTCTAAAACTGTGAGAAACACATTGCTGCTCTTTCTAAATTATTCTACCTATGGTATTCTTTTATAATAACCTAAATGGTTACTTTATTCATTCATATCTATTCCTGTTCATCTTCAATCTGTAGAAAGAAAAGAAAGATAGCTTTTATTAGTCCCAAATCTGTTCCCTCATTTTTCATAGGGAAGAAGCCTGATTGACCTCAGTTGTATCATGGTCCCCCTGAATCAATTTATATTTAACAGTATATATACCTATGATATACTCAGTAAGAATATATTTTTGTAGGGGCCTCTCTGGTGGCGCAGTGGGTTAAGCAATGCACTATGAAGCAAACCGCAACCACTGCAGCACGAGTTCGATCCCTGCTGCCGGCCAGAGAGGGGACCCACATGGTGCAGCAGACCTCTCCTGCTGTGCCCGCTGCTCCCCTCAGCAGTGTACTTCAGTTGATCTACCTGTTCTGCTCCCCGCTTTCTGTGGTGAATCCTCTCACCTCCCCCACACCTCTGGCCTGTACCCCAGTGCTTGTATGCATAAATAAATAAATCTTTAGAAAAAAAAAAAGAATATATTTTTGTAAATAATGTTCTTGAATATGAAAAATTTTAATATATTAATTTAAAGATCTAAACAAATTAATGAAGTTTATATTGTCACTCATATGCAAAATTTTATTAGTATATAAATTTTATTAATAAAAAACTTATATGTTTCTATATACTGCTCAACTTCCTTTCTCCATCCTTCAATGTTTAACTAGGTGTAGGAGCAAGAGGCCAGAGCAATATTCCTTAAGCATTAGGAAGGTAAAATAAAACTAACCACAATTAAGTAGTTAAAAGAAAAATAAATTGGTGAAATTGTCATTTGGAAAGCTAATCATGTGGCAAATAGGTTTTAGGCAAAATCATCTAGACCTCTCCTTTTCACTCCTGCTTTGATTCCCCACTAACATTCATATTTCTTTTTTCATTCCTTTTTTTCTGTATTGTGTCTATTTCCCTGATAAACTCTTGAGAGAATAGGGACCACTTTATAAAAATAATAATTTACTTTTAATTGTAGCAACATTAGGATTCTAACCTTCAGGTATCACCATCATGGAGTACCCACCACCAAATTACCCATAGTCCACTACAATAGTCCCTTGTGCTTCCTGCTTCCTTTCCTGTCTCTCTCTCTCTCTCTCTCTCTCTCTCTCTCTCTCTCTCTCTCTCTCTCTCTCTCTNTTCCTGATTCCTTTCCTGTCTCTCTCTCTCTCTCTCTCTCTCTCTCTCTCTCTCTCTCTCTCTCTCTCTCTCTCTCTCTCTCTCTCCCTCTCTCCCTCCCTCCCCCTCCCTCTCGCTCTCCCTCTCCCTCTCCCTCTCCCTCTCTTTCCTCCTTCCCTCCCTCCCTCCTCCCTCCCTCCCTCCCTCAGTCCTTCCTCCCCCTCCAGTTCTGCATGTGTCAGTTCTATAGTCAGTTTTTAAGTTAGTTTTTCAGGCTGTCTTTCTCTAGTTCTTACTTTGGTTTCTTTAAATTCCACATATTAATGACACCATCTGGCATTTATTGTTCTTCTGATTTATATCACTTAGCATTATCTCTTCCAGCTCTATCTGTGTTGCAGCAAATGGCGTGAGTTTACCTTTTTTAAGTGCTGAATAATACTCCATTTTGTATAGGTACCACATCTTCTTTATCCAGTCATCTGTTTGGGGGTACATAGGTTGTTCCCATATCTTAGCTTTTGTAAGTAATACTGCTATGAACATAGGGGTGCAGGTTTCCTTTCAAACTGGTACTCTTGTATTTTTTTGTGAGACCACTTCTTAAGCTTCACATATAGTAGGTTCTCATTAATACAAAACCTTTTTCCTTAAAGATATATTCATACAAGAGCTGGGGTGTAGGCCAGAGTTGTGGGGGTTGAGAGGATTCACCAGAGACAGAGTGGGGAGCAGAACAAGCTGATCTACTGAAGTACACAGCTGCGGGGAGCAGTGGGCTAAGCAGGAGAGGTCCGCTGCACCATGCAGCCTAGCTCCATGGCCAGGGATCAAACTCCATGCTGCAGTGACTGCCGATTGTTTCAGAATGCTGAGACTTAACCATCAGGGAGACTCTAAATACAAAACATTTAAAAATATCTAGCCATACTCTTCTGGGGATAAACAGTATTCCTTGGGAAGGAACACAGCAAGTCAAAAAGATTCCCAAGATTTTAATATATATTTTACCAGACTATTATTTTCCTATAGCTAGAAAAAAAAATTGTAAGGCCAGATTGAGTAGATTTTATTTTCCTGTTCATTAATTCCAAGTTCCAAGAAATTTCTCAAAAAATAGCTCATTTAGACCAATTAGAATAAAAGTTCCTTTTAAATTTTCTGAAGGTCATTGAACTCTCATTAAAATAACCTCTATAACCTCTATTTGGAAATATTTTCCTTTGCTCATGTGCTTTCTGTGATTTTTTTCCCAAATCCTCAGTTTCCAAATACTGAAAATCATAATGAAAGTTTAATTTGGATGGTAATACAAAAGACTATTTATTAAAAGTAATATAAAAGGTGTTTTATCTGACTCCTGATATTTATTGCCAGCCTTTAGTCTTTGGTAAGATGGAAGAAGGGTCCAGGTCATGAGCTGAAATGTCAGGACAAAGGCAGGGGAGAAGTTTGGCTTCTGCAGTCATAGATCGCCTGGGATTTAACCCCCTGGAAAGCCAGCTGAAGGCCAGAGCCTTGACTTACGTAGCAGATAGGGCAGGCCAAAAGGATGACATTGGATTCATTTCACTGGCCTCAGTCTGTCTTTGGTACCTGCAAGACTTTAAATGTATACTTTTAGGGAAATACCGATATAGATGAAATAGGTGTATCAATAGTTGTACTAAAGTATAGGTCAAGAGTGAAATCTATGTTTTTAAACCTGCTTTCAAATAGATACAGCTGTGACTTCACAAACTGATGATATTGTAATGGTCTTAAACAACAATGTCTGTCACTTTAAGTATCTTCTGACTGCTGAGAATCCTGACTTGTCAGTCAATTACTCAACTTCTATAATATGAGCTTTTTCTAGGAGTGTTTATTCTGCCACATTGGAATGATCATATGTTGCATTAAATCAGCTTTATAGACCCAAGTTGATAAGGGAAAGAGAACTGATTTCAAAGGTAACTCCGATACTATATACAAATCCCATTTCCTCCCAATAGAAGACTGAGGGTGTGGGCATAGTACAGGGTAATCCCATAAGAATCACCTTCTGATTCTCTAAAAGACATCTGAAAGGCTTCCCTTAGTGAGACACCACTCTGGGGAAGTATTTTGACTTTTCTCTACTGACAGAGAAAATAAGGTTCTATGTAAACTGCAAGGCTCTTTTTATCATCCCAGTAGACAGTGGCCAAAAATCACTATGCATCTTCACGAATTTACATTTAAAAGTCTAACTGATTGTATGAGATGTTAAAATTCTAAAGGGCTATGCAAAAGGATTGGTTTTATTTTTTCACCAGTATAACCAATCACACAGAATATTTGTTGATTGTACAAACTAAACGTTTTATTCTGGAGTAAGCAAGTTGATTTTGGATAGCTCTAATTTCTAAACTCTTGACAAAATAAGCACAACCTTTTCATTGAACAGTGGATGGAATAGAATGTATTAGTAGATATATATCCTTTACAGTTTACCAGTATTTAAGATAATCAGTCTTTAGAAAGTATTATAAAATAAGCTTTACAGAATGTTCAAAAAGAAAAATATCATCAATAAAAATTATTCATCTGCTAGGGAAAAAAACATTCAGTAACGAGAAGAAAGTCAAGATAAAAATGAAGGAACAGGGCCTCCTTGGTGGCACAAGAGGTTAAGTCTCAGCACTATGAAGCTATTGCCAGCCCTTGAAGCACAAGTTCGATCCCGGCCAGGGAGGTGACCCACATCGTGCAGCAGACCTCTCCTGTCTGGCCCACTGCTCCCTTCAGCAGTGTATTTCAGTCAGTCTGCCTGTTCTGCCTATGGTGAATCCTCTGGTGAACCCCCTGCATCTGTGGCCTATACCCTAACTCTTATATACACACATATATAAATCTTTAAAAAACAATAAATTAAAAAGTAAAAATTCAGTTCTTGTGATAAATTATAAGTCTTTAAATGCTCATTCATTTAAATAATAATTTTAAGATTTTTGTAAATAATAAATATTACCAATTACAGGTACCTAATAAGGATGATGTCAATCTAGTAATTAAAGGCTTTAATACACAAAAGAGAATACTAGCATATATATATGTCATGCATTAGCTGGCCCTCTTCTCCATCCCTCAGTATGTGTTGGTTAATAACATAGAGGCAAGAAGAGAACTTTTAACTAGGTAAGTTAAGACTCGATATGCTTACATATTAAGAGAACCTAAGTGGGGTACTAGATTTTTTTTTATTTGATGAATTTGAGCTAACCTTTGATAAAGCTTCATATCTACGACTTAGGAAACAGAGGTTGTGTCTTCCCGAACATGGATTATCATAAAAATAAATGGAAAATGAAATTAGTGAAGAATTTTTATCTGATTATGCAGTCTTATTCCATAAAATAAATGTATAGTCCTATTTTTCTAGGAGTGGTATACATCAGTTAAATTTTAGTTTTGCTCCCTTTTAAGTTCCCATTTTCATTCTTCTTTTGAAATCACATTCTAGGTGTGTGGGTGTGTGTGTTTCCTAATCCTCACTTTCACCAGTTATACATTTAAATTGTTAGCATGCTCAAGACAAGAGAGAAGTAAAATTTGAGGGAATTCCTATGGAAGACTGAAAACTATGCTATAATTTCCTCTGAAGGAAAGAATTCTTTACCTACTGATTCTATATTGTACCAATAGACAAATCTGACAGGTCGTGACTGAAGTATAAGCAAAATGAACCATTCGCTTCAAAGCAAAGATGATGATCCCACAGAGGTATAGGGAGATAACAGTGTTAAATTCAGCAGGCAACTGGGTAACTGTTTCCTTAGCGGCCTATGCAGGAAGGCACATTTTTCCGGCTATCTACAGACATGCTACTCTGACATCTTTTCCATCTGCTTTATAGAGACAGAAGGCACAGCAGATAGTCAGCTAGGCCAACTCAGTTTTCCCAGAGGAAGTTTTAGTTAGTGACCTTTTTTCTTATGGGAAGTTGAGACCTAAAACTTGGAGTCAAGTCCAGGTCCTGTGTATGTTTTTCTGGGGCATCCCCTTCTGGGTACAAGTGTGTGCACCACCCATACCTGCACATCATTGCTCAGTTCTAAGAAAAGGAAGCCAAATGCCACATGAACACTGGACAGAGAAAAAGTCAGGGAGAACAGACAAACCCTGGCAAGGTGTCTCTACCACCAGGGCACACATGGTGCCCTGGACTGTCCAAGGGAGGTGTGACACTGTTTACCAGGGAGAGTGGCTGCTGTAGCCTGGCTCCCTACGCCCTGTCTGGCCTATGAAATTTGATCTAAATCACAGGAGGCAAAAACATATTACCCTGACCACAATTC
Source organism: Galemys pyrenaicus (assembly GCA_019455555.1). NCBI lineage: Eukaryota > Metazoa > Chordata > Mammalia > Eulipotyphla > Talpidae > Galemys > Galemys pyrenaicus. The sequence continues at coordinate 7,445,969 of JAGFMF010011739.1, read as the reverse complement.
ACATTCCGTAGGAGGAGACAGGATTAGAACATTTCTGTTCTTGCCCAATGCTGCTAAATTTAAAGTCAATTTAACTGTTAACTGCTTACTTCTTTCAAAAGACCAAAGACAAACAACATTGGCTGGTAGCAGAATACTCTGACGTATTATCATGAGCTGATGGATGGATGAGAAAAGGGAGAGATTATAAACAATCCTAAACTCGTAGCTAAGGTGGCTAGCAATGTCACCTATAGAAAACACCTCCATTTATGACTTCATGCATACCTTCAGCCATTCATTTATTCATGTGTTCACTTATTCAACAGTCATTAACTTTATGTTATGTGTAGAACATAAAGGTGAATAAGGTCAGTCTCTGTCCTTGAGAAACTAATAAAGGAGACAGGCACACACTACTTTTCACTTCTGTACTCTTCCTTATTCTTAGGTTAGAGTCTTTCATTTCTTCACTTAAAGATCCTTCTTATTTTAGAAGTAGCTCAAAAACCCTTATCTAGTTATCCTCCTTCAGGAAGCCCACCTGGATTTATCAGTTGAACCCGGGAAGTATTTCATAGAAATTTTTTAAATTACTTGCTTCCTTTTCAGCCTTCTTCTCCAGAGTCTAATCCCCACTCTACTCTCCTTTATCATTTTTTACCAACCTGATACTTATCAAATAACTTTTTTCTTCTTTAAATTGAGATATAATGTCATATCTGTCAGTAAAATTTTAAGTCATGCTTAATGTCATGAAGCTTTTAACACCTTGATTAGTTTTCCCAACCTTCTCATAACCATTTGAATGTTCACTCTGGACTTAGATCTGCTATTAAATTGCTGGGGAACTTATTTCCATTTACTTTGCCAGATTTCTATCATGGACATCTAAGACTTTCAGCATCATTGGACCACTAGAGGTTCTTGAGAGGAACATGTGCGGGAATTGTGCTATCCAAGAATTAATCTTTGGAATCAATTTTACTTCTGCTGGACTACCAGTTTGAGGGAATTAAATTTGAGGGTTATTTTTTTTATGCCTATTTGAAATAATGTTATTATTTTTATTATTATTCACATTATTATTATTCACATAGGCCAAGGCACCTGACTCTGAACTTCTCTTCTGCTCTTCCTGTCCTAAATAGTCAATGCCATGAGAGAAGGAAACCTATTTCATAGAGAAGAAGAATCCTATTCCCTACCTCTTTCCTCCATCCTAACCATAGCTAATTGATTGAACACTAGTGAAAGTCCCGTTCTGCAAATTTGTGTGCCTCTCCACCTTCTCCTATAACCACCAGTGACTAGCAGGTAAAGATTGGGAACAAAAAATCTGTTGGGCATGTAGCATTTAAAGCTTTTTGCTCATTTCCATGTGTCCTTCTCTCTCCAGAGAAAATGATGGTAAGTCATCAGTGAAGAGAGGAGAGACAGAAACCTTAGAGTTAAGATTGGAAATTAGAGAGAGTTACAGGTTGGGAAAATGCTGAGAAATGAGTTCTCAGCATAAAACCCTAGGATGAATTTATTTATAAATATAAAATATTATTTATTCAGGAATAAAAAAATACCAAAGGAAATAATTTGATTTTCTTGGAGTTGTCGGTAAAAAATTTAGTGCTCTGCAGCAGGAAGGAACAAGGTCCTGGTATGGCCTCCTGCATCCCCACTCACTGGTACTAAACTGGGCCTGAAATAGGAGAGCTGAGCTCCCAACACATTGAAATCACATCAACTGAAATGTTATTTTCTTTCCATGGAAAAATTATAATAAGGAGATTAGGATTTGATTTAGTGCATTTCAAAGGAAAATAAACATTTATTGCAATAAATAGCCATAAAATAAGTCTAATAATACTCTAAAAATACTCCCATGAATTGGAAAAAAAGCCAAACTTCTTTTTAACCATGCCCAAATTTTTAGAACATTAGATTAATGATTAAAAAATTTAACTGCTAATTCAAGGTCTGCGTTGCCCCACTGCATGACCCTCAGCTCAGCCCCTAACCTTTATGTGACCCCAAGTTTTTCTCTGTACAATGGCCTCTCCTTTCTTAGCAAATATATTCTGAAAAACATTTAATAATGAGAGGTTTTATCATTTAACAAACATGATTCTACAGATGCACGGTTTCTTTTTTTTTAGATTTATTTACTTATGCATACAGGAGCTGGGGTACAGGGCAGAGGCATGGGAGGTGAGAGGATTCACCAGAGACAGAGTGGGGAACAGAACAGGCAGATCGATGCAAACACACTGCTGAGGGGAGCAGCAGGCGAGGCAGGAGAGGTCTGCTGCACCATGTGGGTCCCGTCTCTGGCCAGGGATCGGACTCAAGCTACTGTGCCGCGGATGCTTCACAGTGCAGTGCTCAACCCGTTGTGCCACCAGAGTCCCAAGTTTTATTTTCCTATACAACTCCTTTATTCAACAATTCTGAATAATCCTACCCTAATTATAACTCGCCCCTCCCCCACACACATACACAAAGTGACAGATCAAAATAGGTTATATAAAGATAATTACTGGTACTAGAGAGCAAACTCAGTATCTGTTCAATAAAGCAATCATTTTTTTTAAACAGTAGGATTTTGCTATGTCATGGTAAGTATATACAAATTTCATAAGGTAGAAATGTTAGTCACCAATATCTTTTCTATTCCTTGGCATTGTCCCTCACCTCCACTCTGATCTCTGATTTTTCCTTAGCCATGCCCTCCCCATGGGTCTAAGTTACTTCACCATTATCAAGTGGGGTGTCGCTTCTGGCTGCATTATAAAATTGTCTGTAAAGCTTTTGAAAAATACTGTTTCCGGGCCTCCCTGGTGGCGCAGTGGGTTAAGCAACGCACTGTGAAGCAAACCGCAGCCACTGCAGCACGAGTTCGATCCCTGCTGCCGGCCAGGGAGGGGACCCACATG
>JAGFMF010011739.1:7423922-7443055 GCA_019455555.1 Galemys pyrenaicus | reverse complement strand
GCAGACCTCTCCTGCTGTGCCCGCTGCTCCCCTCAGCAGTGTACTTCCGTTGATCTGTCTGTTCTGCTCCCCGCTCTCTGTGGTGAATCCTCTCACCCCCCCCCAACACCTCTGGCCTGTACCCCAGTGCTTGTATGCATAAATAAATAAATCTTTAAAAAAAAAAAATACTGTTTCCAAGGTCCAATTCCTAGAAGCACTGGTTTAACTGAGCCAGGTGGGACTGAGTTATCCTTGGTCAGAAAAGGCTCACAATGCGATTCTAATGTGCAGTCCCAGCTAAATACTGAGTTGTTGGCTGAGAGAGGGGCTTTCACTTATTGGTATAGAGAGTTAAAAACAAATTAATGATTCCCGAAGTTCTATCCTACTTGAGGAATCAACCTCATGCAAGATAGGCACGCTGTGTCCCCAATAGTCAAACATAAAACTCACCACATTATCAACATTTTCTAGTTGCAAGTGAAATTCTGCATTTAATTTCATGCTTTGGTTAAGGTGAAAATATAAATTTTCTTCAAACTATGAAACATTTGAGAGTGAAGTATGTTGGTACAACTAGGCAAATAGGGGCATCTAAAACACCCTAACTTGGGGAAATTTCTATAATTGGAACATGCAGACTTTGGAGACACAATATATTGCCACTTGAATAGGTTAATCTTCTCACTAATTGCCAAAATTCTTATGCAAGTTGGATGGAAGATTAAATGTGGACCTTTATGAGGAAGACCTTTGTAAACTCTCAAGTTCTATATAGAAACTTTTTGTATTACTACTATTTGAACCAAATATTTGCCATCAGTGAGACTAAGAAAAAAGTGTTAAGAGAGGAGAATTAACAATTGTTATTCAGCACCTCATTTTCTCTTTAAATCCCATGGTAATTTTGGAACTCAGGTGACCTAAATGAAGAGATTCATAGATCCTTATCAAAGGTATTCTGATGTCCTGGCATATGTGGTGTTGCCCACTTGTCAGTTGCCTTTTGCTAAGCATCTTAAATTTTATTTCTTAGATCATCAAGCATAATTTGAAATTTCACGGTTAGGGTTGCAAAGGACTTTCTTCACTATAACCAATATCAAGTATCAATATTATGTGTTACAATTTAAAAGACGTAATGTGAAACCATGACCTATAGAGATAAGTACCACTGCTAGCTTTTTTTCCCTTGGTAGTTTTTCCACTTTTCTCATTCTCAAATTTCTTACTGAGTAATGGAGATAGCCACGCTCTTGTCCTAAGATTGAGAATTGAAGTGAAAATATCAGTGTGTAGCACATGGAACATACACAATGAATGGCAGCTAGCACTATTATTATCATCCCTAGCACTTTCTGATCCTCCCAGCAACCCATAAAGTGAAGAGAACAAGTTGTGAGAGGAATCAATGCAACAAAAAGCAGTAGTGGAACAAGGGGAGATGAGAAAGAAAAGGATAATCATTTTAATTTTACCAATACAAAAGGATACTGAGGTTCAGATTTATTTTTTTAAAGACTTATTTATTTATGCATACAAGAGCTGGGGTACAGGCCAGATTCCAGGGAGGTGAGAGGATCCGCCAGAGACAGAGTAGGGAGCAGAACAGGCAGACTGACTGAAACACACTGCTGAGCAGCGGGTGAGGCTGGAGAGGTCTGCTGCACCATGTGGGTCCCCTCCCTGGCTGGCGGCAGGGATCGAACTCATGCTGTAGTGGCTGCGGTTTGCTTCATAGTGAGTTACTTAACCCACTGCACCACCAGGGAGGCCAAAGGTTCAGATTTATTAATGCAAATGATATATACCCTGTTACAGTTGAGGCAACATGTTTGGTGATTTCATTAGGATTCATTTTTCAGTAAATTCTTACTTTCCCCATCAGTCTTGAAGTCAGAGGGCATGATTTACACAAGGCTGACTGAAGGTTCTCCTTTTGTCTGCAAGCCCCACAATGATAGCATAGATTAGCAGGTATCACAGGAGCCATATCTTTCTGTCCCCCTGTCCTGTGGGGTTAACTTCCTAACCTGGCTGGCCATGCACAGTTCTCTTCCATGTGTTACACTCATTAGCATTTTAGCTAGAAAGTGGAGTATCTCCCAACATTTAGATAATTTATTTGTAGTACTAAAATGTTTTCATTGCCAAAGCCCGGATTATGTTGAGCTTTCTCCTCTTTTCCAATACAAGTAATTGAGAGAAGTGGCTGAATGTTATTGCAGGCACAATGGAGTCATTGAATTGGCATGCAAAAATGCAGTGGTAGACTCAGATGGAAGAGGAAGGATGCCAGGAAAGACATTAGAGGCCTCCACAGCTGAGTCACAAGGGACCGCAGAAACAGTGCCCTTTTCTACCTTATCCAAGGTTGAATGAGGCAGGTGGGAAGAAAACCATTGAGTTGGGTCTTTGTGCAATGTTGGGTTCTTTGCTTATGGACCATGATATGCTCCTTGCAGAGAAGAGAGATCCCTCTCCTTTGTTTTGGAATCACCTTTGTTTGAATATATTCTTGTTAACACCTCCTCTGAGTGAGTCATAGTTTTCTGTATCTAAATGACAAAGGATTAGTAGGCTTGCCAACCACAAGAAGTTTGTCACCAAGAATATGAGAGGAATAAATCACCATGATCTTACAAGATCCTTTCGTTCTTAACTAAATTTGGAGTTGAAAACCTCAAAACAGGGGACTCCCTAGTGGCACAGTGGGTTAAGTAATGCACTATAAAGTAAATCGCAGCCACTGCAGCATGAGTTTGATTTCTGCCACTGGCCAGGAACGTGATCCACATGGTGTAACAGACCTCTCCTGTCTCACCTGCTGCTCCCCTCAGCAGTGTGTTTCAGTTGATCTGCCTGTTCTGTTCTCCACCCTGTCTCTGGTGAATCCTCTCACCTCCCTGGATCTGGCTTGTACCCCAGTTCTTGTATGCATAAATAAATAAATCTTAAAAAAAGAAAAAGAAAACCTCAAAACATACATGAAACAGAATTCCCTGTGAGGCACAGTGTCCTATAATTTTCAGCTAGTTGAGCTCTACAAATTTCAGTTTTTGAGCTCACAGGTAACATTTAGATTGGTCGTGAATTAAGTTGATCTGACGTGCAACTACAGTGTTAAGTGCTTAATTTGAACCTATACTAAAGACTGCTTTGGGACAATCTTGGATACCATGATTTGCCACATCATATCTCCTTCAAGGAGTGTTTGAATATAGCTAAACTGGTTGCCCTCTTACCCTAAATGGCTACACACTCTCAAAAAGTCTATTACATGCTAAAATTCTGCTTTCAAACCAAAAGCATATGGGACACATATCTGAACCAAATTCAGAGCGAAGGAAGTCTACCATATATTTCAGGCATCTCTTTCTCCCTGACCACAATCTCCATTTTAGAAAGTATATTTTCTTATCTTTGGTTGTTTCAGCATCTCACACTTTATAACTTGAAGCCTACCCTTTCTGCTGGAATACTCCTTTGAAAACTAGAGTGAAAAAGCCAATCAATCAAGGCCTTGCTAGTGGCACAGGAATTAAAATCTCAGCACTATCAACCTACACCAGCCACTGGTGGCATGAGTTCAATTCCCAGCCAGGGAAGTGACCCACATGGTGCAGCAGACCTCCCCTGTTTTGCCCACTGCTCCCCTCAGCAGTATATTTCAGTAGGTCTTCCTGTTCTGCTCCCTATTCTGTCTCTGGTGAATCAGCTCACCCACTGCACCTCTGGCCTACGCCCCAGTTGTTTGCATAAATAAATAAAAATAAATCTTAAAAAAAAAAAATCAAACTGCTTGGCGGATTCTAGCAAAAGAGAATTGCCAACAAAATCCTGAGATCCTTAGAAAAGAAAGGCCATAGAGTTGGGTCCATGAGCTCTCCAGGGGATTCATAATTGAAAAATGAAGCTAGGAGAGAATGTTTCTCTCCTCTTCTCTTCCTGTCCTCTTCCCTTAGTCTCTTTCTTTCCCTGCCCTACCCCTGCATAACACACACATACACATACAACAACAAAAACAGAACTGGATGAAAGCCTAATGGCAATTTCATACCAACTTTTTCATTCAAATTACCAGGTTCTCAAGGCCATCCTCATAGGTACCAGTGAGTTTTTTGGTGCCACCCAGCAATTCAGAGTGGTTAGAATGGTAAGATTATAGCTATGTCTCTGTTGCATTTTGCTTTATGAACTTCCCCTGCTTATGGCTTTTTAACTGTACAATAATGAGCCCTTTGGTGCTGAATTGGAGGTCAAGGAATGGAGAAAGGATTCCAGACTAAAAGTGAAAAGGAGAAGAAGAAAATAAAATACCCATTTTCGAATCATAAGGCAGGCAAAAACATAGACAGGAACCAAACATTAAAAATACTGTTTTTGTGGGACACGTGGCAACTAAAAATTCACTTTATATATAATAGGGGACTACATTCATTGATTGGAAACTACATAGACGTCACAGCAGGAATTTGTTTTCTAATTTTTAATTATAAATCCATTGCTCCATAAAATTTTCTGTGATTTGGTTACTTTCTACTTGAACTTACTAAAGGTTCTCCCATAAACGCAAAATGTGAATTGACTGAATTCAGCAAATAAAATCTTGTACATAGACCTTAAAGAGCTGCCTAAATCCTGCCATTATCCAGTACAATCCCCTTTGTTTCATCAGTGTCCTAGGAGTATGGGTGTTTATTGAATTATTCTTGCAACTTCAAGTGGGAGGATATAATTCAAAATAAAATAAGTTTTCTAAAAAGTGTCAGCAGGCCTTGAGTTGAATTCCTAAGATACCTTTGTATAAATCAAATTCATACCGTTTCATTTATGGTCAATCCAATCTCATCCCCTTTCCTTAGGGTTGCTTGTTTTCTGTTTTTATTTGATTTCCAGGTAGAGAATGTGTTGGGTTGTTAAATGAGTCTTTGATTAATAAGAAATAATCATAAAGAGAAATAAGAATATCATTAGTTGCATAGCAAAACAAGATTATGAACTATCATGGACAACAAGGAGATGCTACAAAATGAAAATTGTATAGGACATCGTCCATATTTTGGCTACCCAAACACTCCCACCTTGTGTCTCCCAATTCTCCATATTGGAAGCCAGAGCTCTTTCCCTTACATTCTCTTTTACATGGGGCACAGACATGTAACTTGAGTTTTTTCAGTCATGGAAGTCTTTAATATTAGTTACATGCAAAGAATATACAAATCTATCTTTCAGTGAGTGTGACAGAACTTACTGTCCTTTGGTGCAAAGAATGAAAAGCTGGCATCTGGTCTAATTGTTGTAAACTAGAACGTTTAGACAAAGCAGCAGCAGTGGCAGCAATACCACAAGTGTCTTTCCTAGGACAGTCCTCGGTGTAGCTTAGGCACACTTACTAGCTGCTGAGTCTTTATGTGACTGACCTTCTAAGGAAACTGGAGAGTTTTCTAATTTCCTTTAACCAATTCCTTGTCTGTTTGAACTAACTAGAGTCAGTTCTGGTTTGCTACATAGAACCCAATTGCATGTGACACTCTGAATTCCAGGTATGTCATCTCCCATGGAATCATAGAATAGCCAGGTTTAGAATCTCTACCAACATTTTCACTTCTGTGTTTTTAATGTTACCCCCCAAATACTACATGTTATAAACACCAATGACAGAATTATTTTGTTAAACATAAAAATATGAGGAATAGTATAATGTCCACAGTCATGACTCCAATTTTAGAGATGGGCTAACCTGGTGACTCTTAGGTTCTGAAAGTGTTTCCAAACATCTGTCAGTGCTCTTTTAGTTTGTGAAAAATCCAGGTCACTGTGGTGATTTTCAGGGATTTAGTTCTTACGTTTCTAATTTGCATTGATTTAACTCATCCAAGTGGGTCTCCAAGACACTAAAATAATGCTCAAGAAAAGCAAAAGAAACTAGTAATGCTTTTTTTTTCTTTTTGTGGTTGTAGATATTTGACTATAGTATTGCCGATATCAGAGAGTGAAATAAGTTCAGAACTTCATTTGATTATATTCCTTTCCCTCAATATCAATTTGACCTACAAGTTATTTGTGCTCATTATTTTCTGTGCTACCTGTTTCCTTTGGAGAACAGTCATTCTTGAGTTTGTCTATAACTGAAATATAATCGGCACTCGAGGTCCTTTCGTAGCACTAATAATGAGACTTTCTCAGTCTAATGTTCACATACAAGGAAATGTTAGTTATTTAGGTCTCTGCTAGTAGTAACAGAGTTCAAAACCATTTTTCCCCCAACACTTTCAACGCCATGCACAGAACAACGTCATATGTCTCTCCACTTCTTTCCTGGGATCCAGTCATATGTCTTTCTTTCAGTTTTTCACTTCTGCAGGTCTTTCCTGCCTAAGACCTATGTACATTCTTTCCACTTTACCTAAACTTCTCTCACCTTGTCTATCCCTGACAAATGGACACACATTGTTTCCAGGTAGCTTATCTTATCCTTGAAGTCAGATTAAATATCCTATATGTAGGGAGGCCTTTTTCACTATCCAATATAATTTTCTCTCCTTGCATCCTTTGCTCACATATCACATCATAATTTGTGATTAAATCCTCATCTGAGTGTTTTCCTGTTTATTATCTCTCTGCCACAAGACTGTAAACTGCATGAGGGTAAGAATCAAGTCTGTTTTGTTTACCACCATCTATCCAGTGATTTTAGCACAGAGTATGGCATATGGCTATAATCCACATAACCCACTGAGAGTTAACTTCACATTTTAATATGATCGATAGTTTAATTAAACATGTTGATGGATTAATAGACAGCATTATGTTTATGTCCAAGAGATGAATCCAATAAAGATAACACACAGCTACCCTTTCCTATAAGTAGTTATTCCTTTGCTGACTAGTCTAAACAGAAATTTCCTGGCAATCTTTTCAGACATTGTTGTGAACTTAAGCCAAATAAAAAGGCCATAAAACTTTCCCCTAATAAATTCATTGGTGTTTATATTATGTCCATTCTAGAGTAAAAGGAATGGAAGTGATTGTTCATCACTGGGAAATTTTAAAAATGAAATGAGCAACCTATCATTTTTATCTTTTTATATTAATCATCCCCTTGGGTGCTGAACTCTCTATCCCTTGCTCATAATTATACTTACTGAAAGTGAACATACTTCCCACATTCGGTACATGAGCTAAGAAGGGTGGAAAAAAAAAAAATGATTCCAACTTGCCATGGTCACCGCTCCTATTTTAGTGACCTGTATTCTTTCAGTCTACTAGTAAATTATTAGGCAAGATTAACTGAGTAAAAATAGAAGACATGCCTTTAAATTTCATGTTACTGGCAAGTGTTGACACTAGTTTTAATGAAACAATGGAAAATAATAGCCAATCAGGGGAAATCTGGTGTTTGTCAGAATTCAGAACTCCATGCCTCCCTGGTGGATCCTCTGAATTGATCTCTTCAGAAAGGAACCGCCTTCATTGTCTTTTTATTAGTAGCACTGATGCTTCAATCTGAGCACTCGTCTGCTGTGTGAGATGGAAATTGGGATATGGGAGCTAAAAAATAAACCAAGAACATTGCTAATCTTTCAGGGAATCTCTACCAAACTAAAGGTCATGGGGCTCACAGGCAACAAGGAACAAAACAGTAACTTCACTGAGCTCTTATCATACTCTGAACACTCTCGATACTTTTAAATGTGTTAACAATTTTAATTTACCTAATGGCACACTAAAGAAGACACTAAGACATAGGTAATCTCGGAAACGTCTTCACATAGCTGGTGTCAGCTTTACAATTAGATTGGCCTCAGAAGCCAGCTAAGCAACCTGATCCAATGAACACAGCCACTCTAAATGGACCACCCCTTTCAGACAGTGCAATCCTGTTACTTGGAGGGATAGGGACCCTTTCTCTTTTTTCAGAGCACTATTTAAACCCCTAAATTTCTAGGAAGAAAGGACAGGGCACACTGAGATGAAATTCTTTGTTTCCCTGACAAATGGAGACTTAACACCCAACTCAAGTTCCCTGTTTCTCTACCTGAAAGGAGTGCCTAGTCCAGAGGATTTTTAGGTGGGCAAATGACCAACTCCAATTCCATCAGTAGGTGCTATCAGAGACCTTTCTCCATGTTCCTCTAGCACCTAGGCATTCCTCTTACTTAATACTACTATCTCAGAGAACTTCCAACTATAAAATTAATTTTGTTTTTGTTAGAAATCAGTGGTAAAGTGGCTGATAAATAAGCCTTTCCAATGCCAAAACAATGAGAACGTTATGGCTTGTCAGTCAAAATTGCCCTGCTGTTTGTTCCCCAGAACTGGACACAGTCTTCGTCAGTTAGCAAGCGTGACTGCACTAGAAAGTCTTTGTGGCACTTACAAGAGATAAGTGACAATCACGAACACGATGGGGAAGGGCATTCAAATAACATGCACACAAGTCTCAGAAAAACAATGCTAAAACCAGCAGTGCACCATCACCATAGTGCCTTGTGCTCTTGGTCACTTGGCAATGGGAATTTTATGGGGATGAGAAATATACACTGTACAAAAAATGAAAACTAAAAATATATACAAACTTAAAAAATTAAATAAAATAACAGCAAAAAATAAAGCCAGCAGTAGCAGTCAAGCATCTTGTCCCTCCCTCTGTTACTGCTTTTTCTTGTTCAGATGACTCTCTAGGCTTAGAAGAGCTTACGAGTCACTTAGAGCCCACTAAAGCATCAGGAAAGGTTGTTAGTGCTTGCTCGATTTTTATCAGATTCATTACTCTCTGGAATTTAACTCCTTAACTTGGTAGCACTTGAATTCTACCTACTTTCAAAGACCAGTCACTGAGTCCTCTTTCTATCCCATTTTTCCTAAAACACTGAAAGAACCAGCACAGTTTTTTGTTAGTTTTTGTTTTTTAATTACGGATATTAGAGGTCTCTCTGGTGACTCAAGGGGTTAAGTCACAGCACTATGAAGCTATCTGAAGCCACTGAGTTCAACCCCCGGCCAGGGAGGTGACCGACATAGTAAATCAAACCTCTCCTGTCTCACCCACTGCTCCCCTCAGCAGTCTATTTCAGTCAGTCTGCCCAATCTGTTCCCCACTTTCTCTGGTGAATTCTCCTCCCCACTCCCAAATATCTGGCCTGTACCCCAGCTCTTGTATGCATAAATAAATAAATCTTCAAAAAAATTTTAAATAAATTAGAGTATTAGATTTTCTTCTATTCCCCCCCTTTTCCAGCTTTTTTCAGCTATATTAACAGACATAACATTATGTAAGCTTAAGGTATGCTCATAGTGATTTGACATATGTGTAATTATAAAATTAATACCTCAATAAGATGATTTAGTACACATGTCATATATTTATGACTTTTTTTTTTGGTCAGAACTTTTAAAATTTACTGTTTGCATTGTACAGTATATAATACATTATTGCTAACTATAGCCATGCTGTAAAATAGATGCCCAGAACTTACTCATTTTATAATTGGAAATTTATGAGCTTTGACCACCTTTACCCATTTCCCTCCTCCTCTTGTCTAAACTAAATTATTTTCTGTTTCTATGAGTTTACCTTTTTAGATCCCACATAAAATTGAGCTCAGACAGTATTTGTCTTACTCTGACTGTCTTATTTCACTTAGTATGATGTTCTGAAGATCCATCCGTATTGCGCAAATGACAGAATTTCCTTGTTTTTTTATAGTTGAATCATATATAATATATATGCACACGTATGTATATGTGTGTGTATATTCTCCTTTTCCATTCATTAGTTATAGATGCTGAAGTTCTTTCCATGTTTTAGCTATTGTAAATACTGCTGCAATGAACATGTGAGGTACAAATAACTTTTTGAGATAGTGATTTCATTTCTTATATACCCAGATGTAGAAATGCTGGATTATATGGTAGTTCTATTTTTTTATTTTTTTGAGGGATTTCTGTATTGTTTTCCATAGTTACTTTGACAGTTTACATTCCCTCCAACAGTGCACAGGGTCTTCGTTTCTCTACAACACGGGAATCTCTTTTGTGGGTAATAGGCACTTTAACAGGTATGAAGTGTTAAATTATGATTTTGATTTGCATTTTGCTGATGATTAGTGATACTAAGTACCTTTTCATGTACCTTGTGAGTATGTTCTTTGGAAAAATTTCTGCTCAGATCCTTTGCCCATTTTAAAAGGTGGATTACTTGGCTTCTTGCTATGGAACTATATGAGTTTATTGTATATATTTTTTTAAAGATTTATTTATTTATGCATACAAGCACTGGGGTACAGGCCAGAGGAGTGGGGTGGTGAGAGGATTCACCAGAGACAGAGCGGGGAGCAGAACAGGCAGATCAACAGAAGTACACTGCTGAGGGGAGCAGCGGGCACAGCAGGAGAGGTCTGCTGCGCCATGTGGGTCCCCTCCCTGGCCAGCAACAGGGATCGAACTCGTGCTGTAGTGGCTGAGGTTTGCTTCGTAGTGTGTTGCTTAACCCACTGCACCACCAGGGAGGCCCTATTGTATATTTTTAATGTTAATCCCTCATTGGATATATGATTTGCAAATATTTCTTCCCATTCCATATGTTACCTATTCATTTTGCTGATAGTTCCTTTGGCTGTGCAGAAATGTTTTAGTTAGATGTAGTTCTACTTGTTTACTTTTTGCTTTTGTACTTAGATTTAGAGTGATATATCCATAAAATCATTGCCAAGGGCAGTGTTTTCCTATTTTCCTTTTCCTATGTTCTAGGAATTTTATGTTTCAAGTCTTAAGTTTAAGTAAATTTTTAAGGGTAGTATAAAATTGGGTTCCATTTTTATTCTTTTGCATGTGCATATCAAATTTTCTCAGTACAAAAATTATTCTTTTAAATAGTTATTATGGTCAGTGTATTGCAATTGCACTTTTAATTTCGAATCATACTTGAGGCATGTTTAATACATTTTCATAATTATTTGCTCTCGAAGAGATAACATGTAAAGTTACTCAGCTGTCACATATGTAAATTTTTGTGTCACTGTGAAATTGACCTTTCTCTGAAAGAAACACATTGCCTTTGGGAATCTCATTGTTCCTTCATGTTTCATTTTTGCCTGACTTACTATACTGTGAGTTCTCTGCAAACCCTAATCAGAAACAGATGTTTTTGAATCAATATGCTCATATAATATGCTGTTCCAAAGAAACTTCAGCTTTAGTCACAATAACTGCATTCGCTTCATTGCCAAACTTTTTGTCTTTGTGTTGTCCCTTTAGACATTTTTTTCAGAGATTTTCGCATATGCCTTACATTCTGAAGAGAATGCCTCTCGATTCAGAAATATTATAAGAATATATCCTTGAAGAAAATTGCTTTTTGAAAGATGAGAGTTCTGAAAACTCATAATATTTCATGCTCAAGTTAGTTCAATGCAAATAAATTACTCAACTGAATATAAGCAATGATCCTAAAAATAGAGATATTTTCTTGAAAAATGGCTAAAAATAATTTAGAGAAGTGTGTTCCTATCATACCTGGGTGTTTTTTTTTTTTTTTTTTTTGCCTCTCCTGTGGCTTATCATCTTGTAGCCAAATAAATAAAGTACACAGAGCATCATTCTTTCAAGATGCCCTTGCCAGAATATTTCCCTGGAATGCTTTCACTTCCCATTCCACAATCCTATGAACAAAAAACTCCTATCTGTGAGCAAACATTCTCCACTTAAACTGAAATTCTGCTATTTTAGCCCCCACCTGTCAAAGCCAATGTGATGTGAACATTCCTCTTCACCTAATATTAGTCCCCATCAGATAACCATTAAATGAATAGAGGCTGCAGGTTAGAAGGAATGCTAACAATGCAGATAAAGTCCTGATAACTGGCAGCTGTGCATTAATTCAGCCCAGGAGGGTGACTGTCAAAGGGAAGAAAGGATGCTGGGGAGACTTGGCAACAATGCCCATAGCTTACAGCACTTTCTCTTAGGCCAAGCATCCTGGCATTTTGGATCTAAATTCATCACAGGAATTAAACAAATTCCATTGTCCTATTTGGCAAATGTTCACCATAGCATATCAACTTTCTGTGACTGTTGGAAAAGGAAGAACTCACGTATTTTCATCCTTAGGAATAAATAAAAATGACTGACTAGAAAGGAGCAATGGACAGAACTAGATATTGAGGAAGGGTCAGTTGACCTAAGTCATTCCATATATAGGCTTCAAGCTCATAATTCCATTGCCTACTAAGTCTGATAATGCAAGAAACAGACTATGTTTTTCCTAACCATTTCAAAGCAATCACAGTCTATTTACTTTCTTCCTAGTTTGGGAAAATACACAGAAAAAAAATTCATGGCATTTGAATTCTAATCTTATTCATCTGTCCATCTCTGCTCCATATAGTCTGATTTCTATTGGAACTTACCATGACCATCAGTAAGGACCCACTCTTTAGAAGTCAGTATCAAGCTTGGCTCAATTCAGGTTGTTTTGTGTCCTCAACTAGTTATCTTAAGCACAGGAACAGCTAATGTATTCCTGAGTTTGACCAGCAGATGGAAGCATTTTTGACCATGTGGCACCTCTAGCTTCCCAGTTCTGGAAAAGAAAACTCTTTGGTTTCCAGAAAAAGCTGAGAACTAACTCATCAGACCCATTTCTGATCTAGTATCTTATTTGTGTATGAAATGCCTTTCCAAATAAAAAGGGAAGATAATCAGGAAAGAAAAAATTAGAAAATGATCAGTTTACTTTCAACAGGACAAACACCTAGTTCCCTTAATTCCCTCACATTCTTAATTAAGAACATAAAATGAAGGCCATAATTTATCAAAATTTACAGTTTAGAACCAATATAATTCTTTTAAATCCCAAAGTAATATATGAACACTTCATATTTAACCAAAGACTGGTGAGAGAGAAGGGTTTAACATTGATGTGCTGTCCAGCTGGCTGAGAAACTAGATTTTATAGTAAATTATCTTTCCACTGAGACTTTATTATAATATCTTTTACCTATGTTTCTTAAGTTTAGCAGATTTTAATTTAGAAACCATAGGATATTTTTGACAGAAATGTCAAGGAGATTGTAGGTTATTACTAATTGTTGGCAGTAATTCAAATATGAGGTAATTATATGTCTTGACATAGTTGATAATTGAACTGATATTGAAACTGAAATGTAATCACCCTCTTACTCTCTACACTCTGAAGCTAAATCTCCAGGCATGTTTAAATAAAGCCTTGAACAAAGTTTCTGCCACTGAAAGAAATAAAACCTATAGCCTTTACTTTTAATCATAACAGAGGGGAGACTGGCATTTCTTAATGTATACATATGGTATATTAGGGCATTTCCCAGCCAGAGCTCCACTGTCCTGTCATAGCTAAAGTATCCAGGGACATCTTGGGGTTTCTACATAAGGAATAACTAGAAACTTTGCTGATATACCCTACATAAATATGTTCTTTCAGAAGAGATTAGATATGTGCGTTTTATTTACAAACACCCCCAGAATGAAAGATCTCAAACAAGAGAGCATGCATAAAGCAAACGTGGACTTAGTCATTTAATTCTGTGATCAGATATCTGCCTCAGGTAACTGCCCTGACCTTGAAATAGGAAATTTTATATTGAATGACTAAAAATACAGTATTATTATTATCCTATCACTCTTTTTCTTCATCTCCTAAAGACCTCAGTTTTTTTTGAGACACACTTTTTGAAGAACTTGCCTATTTTTGTTTCTTCACTTTTTACTCCGGCATCCTATAGAAACCTAGGTTCTTTCCTTTCAGATCCTGGCATTTATTTCACAAAGGTGACCTATGACCAAATCATCCTCAAATCTAATCTAGTAAAATCTAATGGAAATTTTTCAGTTATTAATTAAGTGTTCTAGCAACATTAAACATCATTCCTTCTTTATCAAGAAATGATATCCATCATATCCTTCTTTAACTATTGGCTTTTAAAGCACACACTCTACTGTGCCATTCCACTACATCTCAGAATTAGGTCTCTGACGTTCTACTTTCCCTACTTTACATTGTCTCCTTAGGTCATTTAAACTACTTATGTAGATCTATTTACCACTTGTATGTTGATTTTTTGTCTACACCTGTATCTCAAACTTAGATGTACCTTCCATACAAAGACATGTAAGTAAAAATAGGTACTAAAGTCTTTTTTAGACCATGAGTAACAATCCAGTAATAAATTTGAAATCAGTAGAGCCAAGCATTTTTTTAAATAACATGTACAATAGAATAGGGAATATTAGAGTATGTTGTTATTTCATGAAACTTGTGGAAGTATATTCATGTTACACATATTTCTCTTGTTCATGGTCAAAAACATTGGTAAGGAACTGGTCCACTGAACATCTCCAGAGAGCTATTTCAAAATGTGTGTAACACCAAATATGTTTCTTTTAGAAAACCCTATTTCTAGTTCACTGGTCCAGTAATCTAAGTTATAATCTTGCAAGTTGTTTTGAAATCAGTCACTTCTTCACACATCACAGACAATCATGAACAAATGCAAAAAATTTGGCCTCTTGATATGTTTGTAACCAAGCACTTCTCTCCATCTTCCAGACCCTCAAGGTTTATCACGTGGACTGTTGCAACTGCCTATAACTGAATGAATCCATAAGTAATGAATGATGAACACCTTAAAGTAAAAATTAAACATATGATATTATTACCTTTCATTAGAAAAATGACATGAAAATTAAAATCAAGTTAATGTAAAATGTTAAAATAAATTCTCAGATTGTATCCATTTTGTCAACTACTAAGGAAATTGGGCAGTACACTTAATATTTTGAGGATGGTATCAACCAACACCAACTGCAGAATTTAACAGTCAGAGAAATGCAGAATAAGTCATTGGTCATTTGGACTACAGAGGAAACCTAAAATAGTTTTTCTTCAGTTTATATAATAAAAATCCATATCTATCAAAATCATGTGTAATATATATAACAGCCATGAGAGCAGTTACATGAAAAATTGTCAGAGATTTGGGGAATGCTAGTGATGCTATTCATTGGTATTTCAGTAACTCCCTGTGCACATATTTACCTCACTCTAAGCGCTACTTTAGCAATCGAAGGCTTATAAAAATAAAACATCAGAGGATACACAATATAAACCATTCTACTTTCCATCATTAGATTTACTAAGGTCCTTAATGTGTTGAGACCTGATTTTATTTCTATTAAGGTAAAAATCCTAACTCAGTTTTTCAAATGGAACCAAACTGGTTAGTTGTTGCTGCCCTTCACTCCCAATACCACCAGATTTTAAGTTATAGAATAATATACATGATCTTACTTTGGAGGAAAATGGGGAATTGATTGATGATAGTAATCAGTGGTAACATCTGATTGAATTAAAATAAGGATCCATTATGTGACCCAACCAAGGGTGAAGGCAATTCTACTTGCCCCAGGCATATCAAAGTTAAATCTGGTGAAAGCAAGCCAGCTTTTCCATTCAGCTTTTGCCCAGCAAAAAACTGTGATTCAACCTGGCAAGAGTTAGTGTTATTACTGAATTTAAGCTGAACTTATTGACCTAAACCACAAAGTAAATAGAATAATATCTAATAAATATGTGGGCATCCAGAGAATTTCTTCACTACATACTGAAGGTTCTTATTAATTTCTATGGGTAGTAAATTCTGTACATTTATGGAATGAAAAGAAGCTGTACTTCTTCGTAGATGTTGTTCAATACAATGATTCATATAAAAATACACAGTATCTTTGCCATACACCAGCTCTTCCAAAGGCACTTTTACAGGAGATGGGAATTCTGGTTGTTACTGAGGACAGAGACACTGCTCTTCTTTTGTGGGGTATGGTGTTCCTTGCAGTTCCTTCCCATCTGTAAGACAGAAAGGCTTTGTGAGCAGAAAGAGAAGCTGGAGCCACGAAAGCATGAAGCCTGTGGAGGCAGGCGACATGGGTTCCGGATGTCTGCAGAAAAAGTTGAAAATGAGCCAATGTGTGAAAAATTGGGAAGTATTCTAAAATCCTCTCAAGATATCAAAAGCCAAGTATCATAAGAAAAGGGATAACGAAATATAAGTTGCCATTTTTATAACCTTCTCAATATTACTACCAATTCCACTTAATCTGAAGTTCTTTTGTTGGATGAATGTTATTCACAACTGTAAAAATAAAGAAGACCTGTTTTAAAAGACAAAGTAGATGCAAAATTAAAATAAACTTTTGGAGGAAGGAAACTTTTCAACTAAATATTTTAGAATTTTGTCAAGCTGTTCTACAAGATCTAACTGGAAGTCGGGGATCCTCCAGACTGCCCGCTGTGACATTTACCAACAAGTCTAATATGTTTCTAATGCACACCTGAAGGTCTAACAGTGTAAACAAATTACCCAAATAGCACAGGTACATTTAGATGGTCGCACATATGGAGATAAGAAAAGTGGTCCTAAAATGAACTTGGAGGATTAATTCACCTACAAAAATTTTGAAAAGTAATTTTCTGATGGCAGAACTTTTAAAAATTGTGGTGTCAACAGAATATTACCAGCTCTCTTAAAACCTCCTAGCATGTCTATCACTTTTCATATAAAATAGCAGAAAACTGAAATTTCCTTTAAAGGGATTTTTTAAAAGATTTGTGTTTGTATGAAAAACTGCATAGCTTAACTTAGCCACCACCACACAAGAAGAGTTGTTTAAATTGATTAAAATTAATGCCAATAAAAATTATGTTCCTTAGTTGCACTAGCTATTCTTAAAGTTCTATACTATTAGCCTCATGTGGCTACTAGAAGTATTATACAATAAAGACATTATACTGCAGAAAATTCTATTGAATAGCATTGATGAATCAACTTTTCTAATATGTTCTATATATCACAAGCTCTAGATTCTTAGAAGGAAAGAAGTTTTTCCTTTGGGCTTTTTTTTTTTTAAGGTGCCTTATTTATGTTAATAAAACTGTCAGTCTCTAAGAGGAGGCACTGAGATACATGAATTTTTCCAAATCAATTTTTAGATCAAATTTTTCTTTGTGGAGGAATTACAAAGGCAGTAGTCCATTCAGCAAACTTTGGAAGATTTGGATCTGTAATGTAAGTAGCTGACATCATGGGTTATACCTTGCTCATTTCTCTCCCTATTGTGTATCCTCACACATTGTAGGTATCTAGTGCTAAGGCCAGATAGAATAGAGCACTGTAAAAAAGGTAAAGAGTGGGAACTGTCTAGTTTTTAGTTTTCAAAAATAGTTGTATCCTTCACTGGATCTATCTAATAAGGATGCTACTCTTCTATACCCAAGTATACACAACTTTTTAATTTCTACATTTGGATTTACTTCTCTGATATACACCATTTCAAATTTTCTTTATCTTTTTTTTTTTTTAAGAAAGCAGAACATATTCTTAATGGTACATTTTCCTGAATTATTATTTAACTTTCTTAATTAGGTTTGGTTGGAATTTGCTTAGAACTCCAATCTCTTTCGCTGCACTTGGAAAGAAAGAAGTCTATAGACTCCAAAAGCTCTCTATCTTCATAGCATTGCAGTTTGGACAAGGTCTAATAAAAATTTGATGCTTTAAAAACAACTTAAATTTTCCTTTTAATGACATATCTTACCAAAAGCTGGCTGGAGTCTGGGAGGCGAGAGAACATCTTTTCCAAGGAAAACCACAAATCCTTCTTTCTTATTCGTACTATAGTTTATTTTTCTACTAACTGAACCCTCCTTAAAATCTCAGTGCTTTGATTGTCCTAACTCTAAAATAAGATAAATATGCTGAGACCTTAGTAGGGAAGTTAGAAGAAAAATGATGGTGAGAGGAAATTGTCTTGATCTCCGCAGAAGCCAGGTGCTAAGCAAACGCTCCACAGCCTTCCTGTCCCTGAGCCTTTGCTTTTCTTTCCTTTACTCAGATATCAACCTCTTTTACATCCCAGGATCCATCTCCTCCAAGAGGTTCTACCTTCCCTGCCTCTTCTAATGCCTCTAGTGCTCACCATTGGTCTCCATACTTGGTGTGGCCCTTGACTTCCTTTCATTTGGTGGATATTTGTGCCTGTTTTGGCTCTATAGAACACATGTTAAGATTTAGTGATCTCTTTATTTCTTGAGTACTTTGCACACTATCTTGCAAGCACCAGCTGTTCAATAAGTGATGATAAAGAATAACCTTTCACCCTATTTAGAATCAGTTATAGCCAGCAGTAAAGTTTAAGACCATACAATTCAGAGTTAATAGTAATACATGTAATAGGTAAGATCCTGATGACTTAAATAATAAAAAATGTATATGTGTTACAAATTTCACCTACAGAAAAGAACAAATTATTTTAAATCTTTAGAGACACTACTGCATAATCACTGTTGTTACTACATAACAACCAGAAGGTAGATAAACTAGAATTAACTTTTATCTGATCATATTCTCATTGAGATATATTTCACATAATATAAAATTTACCATTTTAAATTATATACAGTAGGTTTTTTTATATAGTCACTGTACTGTATGACTATATCATCCCAAAATGAAATTCCCATACTCAGTAGCAGCTAGCCTCAATTTTTTCCATTCCTTCATTCCTTGGAAGCCACTAATTTAGTTTCTATCTCTGTAAATCTGTCTGTCTATTCCTGGATAGTTCATATAAATAGAATCATATGATGTATCTTTTTATGCCTGGCTTCTTTTATTTAATATTTCTCAAGGTTCATCTATGCAACGGGGCTATAAGTACTTCATTTCTTTTTTATAGTTGAATGCTATTCCATTGTATGGCTATACCACATTTTATCTGCTCATCAACTGATGGATATTTGGGTTGTTTACATTTTTTGGCTGTCATGAATAATGCTTCTGTGAATATTGCCCAATTTTTTGTGTGAGCATTTTTTTTTATTCTTTTGGGTATATATAGGTTAAATTGCTGTGTTTACTGTCTTTTACTCTCACTAAATCCTTAAAATCATATTTTTTTTAAGTAAACTAAAGAGATTTCTGAAAGATTTCTACTTGCTAGGGTGCTGTAAACTGAATGATGGTGGGCCTCCCTGGTGGCGCAGTGGGTTAAGCAACGCACTATGAAGCAAACCGCAGCCACTGCAGCACGAGTTCGATCCCTGCTGCCGGCCAGGG
>JAGFMF010011739.1:7370284-7423858 GCA_019455555.1 Galemys pyrenaicus | reverse complement strand
TGTTCTGCTCCCTGCTCTCTGTGGTGAATCCTCTCACCCCCCCACACATCTGGCCTGTACCCCAGTGCTTGTATGCATAAATAAATAAATCTTTAAAAACAAAACAAAACTGAATGATGGTTCTGAAAAAGTATTTCTTTAAATTTAATCTAAATCAGATTTGTTTCCCCACAATGACTTCACTTGGTTTGTTGGAACTACCAAGGTGCATTGAAAGAAGTAACCTCCCAACCTCCACACACAATAGACCTCCTCAGATAAATATGTGATTTGGTTCTACAAAGACATGTTAAGGCAATTCCCTCAGGCAACTTCCAACCAGATGGCTGCCCCTGAGTCTTTCCTAATAGAAATTCCAGGCCACCTCTGTCTTTCTTAGATTCTTCAGCCTCTTGAGTCCCTGGAACTATTTTACTAAAAAGCTGACAAAATAGGCAGCAGCCCATCATTCAGTACAGAGACTTTATGGGTACATTGCTCTGTGATGGATGTTAGGATTATGTGGGATGGGAATATGGCCTCACTCCTTAACTTAGCATAGTAAGGAGGAATGATCAGGAGCAGGGAGGTGTGATTGCTTTAAGTGACAGGGAAGCAAGAGTACCTCCTTGAAGATGGGTATGTAAATGGAACTGCTCTTAAACAAATGCCTAGTTATCCTTTGAATAAGGCTAATTGCTGATTAGGGAAAGATAATGTGAAAATAATTTATAAAGTGCCCCAATGATTAAAAAGTATAACCAGTTCAAAAAATAGATTTGTTCTCATGGAGTTAAAAATGACTAAGCAATGTTTTTCAGTCTATAGATATAAAATCATTTTAGTAAGTCACAACCAGTATTATTTTACTCAGAATAGTATGGAATAGAATGAAACAGAACAGAACAACAGGATCAACTAGACTAGACTGAATAAAACTAGACTAAACTTAGATTAGACAAAACTAGAAAATAAAGTACATTCCCCAGGTAGCAAGAGTAGGCATTGTTTCTTCAGACATTGTCATGTATGTGTGCATGTGCACATATGTATATGCACACAAAACTAGGCATTGGTATAAAAATGCATTGCTTACTCTGGATCACCCTCATAAATGTTTGAACACCATGCCTCTGTAGAAATTTCAATTACTTTTTTGGTCCCCTATTTTTAAGGAGCATTTGCAAACATTTCAAAAATTTTCTTGGTTTATATGTAAATAACCTATTTGTGCCTATAGCATAAACTAATTGCCATTTTGATCATTCCCCTACAGCCAATAGTTATATAACAGGTATTTATGATATCTTTCAGCTATCATCTTATCTACCCCCAGGAACATTCCAAATGGGCTTAAAACAGTGTTTTGGAGGTGTGTCTAAGGAAGCCAAGGAAATCAGGGGGAAAAAATGAGAGCAGGAGGTTATACAAAACATTCCAGTAATTTGTATAGAGAACTCCAATCTGTTCCTTACATATATTGCTGAAGATTCATATACAATATCATATATGAAAAAGACAGTAAACCCTGTGATATATTTATGCATATTACTATTAAGCTCTTTGTTAGTAATAAATGTCCACTTTGGAAAAGCCTAAAGAAGGAATGTCCAGTAGATACCTATTAACATCCTTTTTTTCCTTCCTTATTTTTCACACCAACTCCTATAGGGCACAACCATAGATAAACCATTTAGTTTTAATAATGGAGGGATTGAGGTGATGGTGCACTGGTGAGATGGTGATGGGGAATACATGGGGATTACAATTTATGGCAAGTATATGTAAATTTTAAAATATTTTATATTAATAAAAAAAAATAATGGTAGGGCAGGGGCCTCCTTGATGGCAAAATGGCTTAAGCAATGCACTTTTGAAGCAGACTGCAGTTACTGGAACACCAGTTAGATCCCTGCTGCCAACTGGGGAGGTAACCCACATGGCAAGGTAGACCTCTCCTGCTTTGCCAGCTGCTGCCCTCGGCAGTGTATTTCTGTGATCTGCCTATTCTGTTTGCTGGCTCTGTGTCTGGTTAATCCTCTCACCCCCCACAACTCTGTCTGGCCTGTACCCCAGTTCTTGCATGTGTAAATAAATAAATATTAAAAAAACTAAATAATGGTCGGACAACCACAAAGGCGGGAACATTTTCCCATGAAGGTGCTAGTTGTACTTGTTCTGCAACCAATATTTCTAGAATTTAACTTATATCTCAGGTATTTCTCAACATTCTTATAAAACTGTGTAGACGTCTAGATAACTTTCTTCCCAAGGCTCCACCTTATATAAATCTTATTTTCCCATTCTCACTCATATAAACAATTTCAGTTTTCAATTGTGAACTCTAACTTACTTTCCAATTTCAAATGTCCATGAGAAATTTTCACCTTTGAAATCTGTCCCATCAATTTCAACATTTCTATCACCCAAACACTTAACCTCTCTCAAAGCTAAAATGAAGAGCCTTCCCATTTCATTTAGAGCTACCACGTTTCTTCAGGCAAGACATCTAAACATTTCAAAACTCTTCATCGACATTTTCCAACCTGTGAACTCACCACCAAAGCTCCCAGTCTTCCACCACAGCCATTGTGCTCCTTTCCCATTTTGTTCAGTCTCTTCTCTCTCTCCCTCCCTCTGGTAGCCTCAGTTTTAAAATCACATTTCTAGGATTTGTTATTGATTTCATTTTATCTGATCCTTTGTTTCTCTATATTCCACATATATGTGACACCATTTGATATTTACCTGTCTTCTTCTGACTTATTTTGCTTAGCATAATTCTCTCCCATTCTATACATGATGTCACATATGACAAGAGTTTATTATTTTTTATAGCTGGGTAGTATTTCATTGTTTATTTATACCACATTTTCCTGATCTACTCATTTGTCTTTGGACACTCAGGTTTTTCCATAGTTTGGCTTTTGTAAATAGTGCTGCAATGAATAAAGAAGTAGTCATATATCCCTTCATATTAGTGTTTTTGTATTCTTTGGGTAGCTGCTTAGAGTAGAATTTCTGGGTTGTGTGGTAAATCCCTTTTTAATATGTTGAGAAAACTCCATACTGTTTTTCCACAGGGTCTTGGCCAGTCTGCATTCCCACCAACAGTGTATAATATCCCTCATACCCCTAAACAAACTTTCAGTTTTTGGTCTTTTTGATATGGTCCATCCTCACAGGTCTGAAGTTGTCTCTCACTGTGGTTTTAATTTGCATTTCTCTAACTATAAGTGTTCATGATTTTTTTTTTAATGTGCCTATTGGTCATCTGCATGTATTCTTTGGAGAAATGTCTATTTAGTTTTTCTGGCCATTTATTAGTGGGTCATTTGCTTTCTTTTTGTTGCATTATATGAATTCTTTATAGATCTTAGATATCAGCCTCTTTTCAGATATATGGTTTGCAAATAATTTCTCCCATTCAGTAGGGTGTGGTTTTTTGTTTGTTGTGCTGTAGTGATACTTTCTTTTGCTGTGCATAAGCTTTTTAGTCATTTGATATTGTTTCCTTTGTTTATAGCTAGACTCACAATTTAAAAAAGGAAAAAATTAAATAAGAAATGAAAGCAGTTAAGTTACAATAGCCATTTCAAAAAGTTAGAGGCTCAAAAGAGAATGTTTGAATATTTGTGTGCTAATAAGTTGAATAATCTAGAATACGTGGACAAATTCACAGAAATATACAACCATCTGAGACTGGATCATGAAAAAAATAAACCTAAACAGACCAATTACAAACAACAAAATTGAAATGGTGAGCAAAAGTCTTCCAAAAACAAAAGTCCAAGCCTACATGGCTTCACTAATATATTCCACAGACCTTCAGAGGTGAGCTAATAGCTACCCCAAATTCTTCCAAGAAGTTGAAAAAATGGAATACTTCCAAACATATTATATGAGGCCAATTATTACCCTGATTTAACACTATACAAAGACCACCGCAAAAACAAGCTTCTGCAGACCAGTTTTTCTAATGAACATACATGCAAAACTCAACAATCTTAACAAACCTACTTCAACAATCCATTAATAGTCTGATAAACCTTGACCAAGTGGTATTCATTCCAAGGTCACAAAGATGGTTCAACATTTAATCTATGACAAAGGAACTAAGAGTGTACATTGGAGAAAGGAAAGTCTCCAATAAATGGTGTTAGGAAACTGGACAGCCTCATGCAAAAGAATGAAACTAGACCACTGTCTCATACTATACACAAAAATAATTCAAATTGGACAGAAGAGATGAAATTATATTTTTAAGAGTCCCCCTACACAAAAAGTAGGAACTTTTGAATCTTCTCTTAAATACTTAATGTTGACTCCAGACCACCCAGCACTGTACCTAAATAATAGTAAATTTAGCCTTCATCAAGGACACTCTTCAATTTCACCATTCCATGACTTATCATGACATGTTCAGTGCTGTATCACTTGTGCCTGGTCCAGGATTAGTCACTGGAGTTGCAGACATGTGCAAATAAATTTATCCTGATATCAGAAATAAATACCCCATGCAGCAAAAGTCCATACGAAGGAGCACCGACCTCTAAGGAAGTAGGAGGGACCCTCTAAAAAAAGCATGCTTTTTCTTGCCTGTAATATCCTACCTTTCTTGTTTCACTAGCAAATTTTACTCATCCTTTGAGAATATGCTCAAAATCTTTCCTTCCTGTAACTTTCTTTATCAATAAAAGAGCATTTAGTGTTCCTAAAATTATACATAAAGAGTAAAAAACCAGAAAAATGTAATGACTTGCTTAAATGTTGCATATCTTCTCTTCATGCATTTACCATATACTATTTTCTCTTTCATATTTACTATAAGTAATTCCACGTGGAAGTTTTTTCATTAGCTTTTGTTGTAACTAGATATGATGGACAATTTGGGTGATGACTCCAGATGTATTAGTTATTTGCAGAAATTATTTAGAGTCTGTGACCTTCCTTGTATGTCTTCTTTTTTCCCTCTCTATTTCTATACTTTATTCCTTCAAGACTCTGAGCTGGCTTAAAAGAGTCTATAAAGGAGGTGTTGTATTCTCCACCTTGAACAAGTCCTGAACTGTATGGCTAATCAAGCATGTTTTGAAAAGGTCTCCATTTCCTTCCCTTGATCACAGAGAAGAGGTGTTTGATCTAAACCACCTAATCTCTCATTTCCAACCAGTTGTGTAAACATTCTTCCTAGGATTACAGACCACTGCAATAGAGGGGAGTAAATAATCAAAGAAAAAATGGTTAAATATAGATCAGAGTATAGATTTATAAAACCTCAATGAGTTGGTCTGGCAGTGTTTCCATGGAACTCCAGAGCTTTCTTGTCAGGGGTTGTGTATCTCAACTTTCTTTAACCATTTTAATGTCAGAATTCTTTGTTTTCTCAAATGTCCTAATATAAATGTACTAATTTACTTCTTGTTTTTAAAGAGAAGTATAAAAATTCATTATGTCTGGTCAAATAAATTGAGTAATTGTTCACTAAATTCTTAGGCCTCAGATTTGAAAGTTGCCACTGGGAAAAAATTCAGCATAAAATGTCAGCTTAGAATATCACTGGAAAGTTTCCATTATTATACAAATATTTGCATCATTTTATCACCCTTTCCTTTAACGTTGTCATATGATATCTGTGTAGAGGAGGTTATGGAAACAAAAGCTCTTCTATAGTACTGATAAGGGTATAGAATACTCTCAGAGTACTTAGTTATTATCTACCAAAATTTCAACTATCCCTACCTTTGATTCATCAGCTCCGCTACAATAAATGAAGTCTACTAGTGTATTCATACAAATAGGCCAAGGTTACATTTAAGAATTTTTATTACAGCATTGTTTGCAAAACAAAAATAACCAAATATCAATTAATGGGAAAGTTTATACAAACTAAAATTAGAAAGGCTCTCAATGAAAATTAATATGGCTATTTTTTAAATGAGTCAGATCTCTACATGCAGATGTGAAAATTTCTAATATGTATTGTTTGGAAATATAGTAAGCTTTTGAGGTATCATTCCTGCTTTTATTTTTTTTTTTATTACATTTAATTGCGTTTGACATCCTTTGTTTTCCCCAGTGGGTTCCCACCACCATTTCACCCGTGCACCGTCACCGCAGTCCCTTGTGCTCTTTACATCTCATCACCGTCTTTGCCCTTCCCTCCCTCCATCCACCCCCATGGTCCCTTGGGTTTATCTTTAATCTTTTGATCTTGTTGAGTTGTTATTTGATTGCTTGGTTGTTTTTGGTTATGATTGCCCATTTCCTTTAGTTTTCTCTCTGTGTTGTTGTTTTTTGTTGTTGTTGTTGTTTGTTTCATTTTCTCCTTTTTCATTTTTTGTTTTAATTGCAGTTTGTTTTTTTTACATTCCTCCTAAAAGTGATGTCATCCGATATTTTTCTTTTGCCTTCTGACTTGTTTCACTGAGTATTATTCCTTCTAGTTCCATCCATGTTTCTTCAAATGTCCCTAGTTTTTTATTCTTGATTGCTGAGTAGTATTCCATTGTGTATATGTACCACATCTTCTTGATCCAGTCCTCTACTGTTGGGCATTTGGGCTGTTTCCAGGTCTTACCGATTACAAATAGTGCTGCAATAAAAAAGTGCTTTGTAGACTTCCATTTCCAACCATAATGTAAAAGTAATAGATCAAAGTGATGTATTAGACTTACTCCTCTGTCCTAGATAACTAAAAATGAACAAAGTATTTTAAAGCAGCTCTTCCCAGGAATTTGACAGTAAACAGCATGAACTATCTGTGATTTTTGTGAGGAAGGAAATGCATGAGGTTAATTTAGCATCCACATGGCTTTCTATGTCAGGGAACCTTAAGAACTATGGCTTAGAGAAGTGTGCAGACAGAGAGTAACCATCTTTCTGAGTGAAAGACAAGTAGAATTTGAAGGACAATGTATTGGCAAAGAAGCTGTATAGAGTATATCTAGAGAGAGGGGATTATGCTTGAATGCTAAATTGTGCATATATGTTATGAACTCTGGAAAATCAGTAATACAGTAACTAAAGAGTTGGTAGCTGATGGAGGTTCTGGATCATGCATGATGCTGAGCTGTGTTAGAATTCTAACCATCTAGAAGGAGAGACCTTACTGTGTATCCTGAGCGTTCATTTGAGACCTCACATTGGACATACTTTGAACTAGGGCTTCTGTAATCTTGTATAAAGGTAATCCTAGAGAAATTTCAACAAAACCAATTCTTGCTGAGATTAAATCGACCCTTCAACACATTTTAAAACTTTCAAAACAAAATATGACATATTCAAAGAAAGAAAAATAATTGACCTCAGTAAAATATTATTCTTAATTAACATATGATAAATAAATTACTAGACATGTGAAAAGCAGAGAATACAGCTAGAAAAATAAATAGTAAGTGGAAATGCCCAGTGATGACACAGATGTAGAATTCAGGGGAAAATATGTTTTAAAGCAAAGTAAAATATAAGTAAATTTCAACAGAGGAAAGGTATACACAAAAAATAATAGTTTAGAATCAAAATAAATAATGTATGAAATTAAAAATCAGTAAATGGAATAATAGATCAGGCACTCAAGAAGAAAGTATCAATTTCCTTGGAAACTGTTCAATACAAACCATCCAAAATAAAGCATACAAGAAAAATAACTGAAAAAAAGAGACACATAGTGACTTGTAACACTATATAGAGCAAACTAACATATACGCATTTGTAGTCCAAGAAAGAGGAGTGACAAATTGAGAGATAAAAGAAGAAAAATGTTGAAAAAAATAAAAAGTTTTCCAAATTTCAACTTAAATATGAATCTACAGAATTTACAACTTTAACAAAACAAAATAATCAAAAAAACTCATATTTACATAAATCATAATTAAATTGATACAAAATCAGAGAAAATTTTATAAACA
Organism: Galemys pyrenaicus; assembly: GCA_019455555.1. Lineage (NCBI taxonomy): Eukaryota > Metazoa > Chordata > Mammalia > Eulipotyphla > Talpidae > Galemys > Galemys pyrenaicus. Next base: position 7,415,969 of record JAGFMF010011739.1, on the reverse strand, counting down.
TCCAGAGGGATACACACAAATGCAGGGGAAAAACAGTAAGATTAAATCCTGATTCCCCATCAGAAATAATGCAAACTACGAAACACTGAAATAGAATATTTTAAGTGTGGGAGAAAAGACAACTATTTAATCTAAAATTTTATGACCTAAAATAATAGCCAACAAAATAAAGGTATTTCAAATAAATAGCTGACAGCAACAACATTTATGCTTTGCAGAACTATAACACCGAAAAAGTTTAAAGATGTTCTTTACTCTGATTGTAACTGATACTAAATGAACTTGGATACTGACAAAGAATGAAGAATATCAAGTTATATCAAATACCTAAAAGACTCTCACCCAACATCTTAATATCTTTGTTAACCTTTCAGAAGCAAAATGACTATAAAGTGTTAATTTTAACATAGATAAAAGTGAAATGACAACATGCACAAACAATGTAGGCTAAATGTTGTAAGGGTCTTACATTGATGTGAAAATATAAAAAATTAAATTACCTGGTGTTAATAGTGCATATTGTAACCAAAAGACCCACCACTCAAAATGAAAACAAAGAGATACTGCTAAAAAGCAAAATGAATGGAAATATGGAACAATAATACTTGATTAATATAAAAGTTGACAGATGAAGAAAAAACAAAAGACTAAGTGATATAAATTAGGGAAAATAGCAAGATAGTAGATTTAAAGTCAATCAAAATAATTACATAAATGTAAATGGAGCAAACACTGATTAAAAAGCAGAGATTTTTCAGACTAGATAAACTAGCAGCTTTCAACTATATTAAGGCATTGGAAAATACTTAGTATGTATGTGAAAGAGAGAACATCAATAGGGATGATAAACATATTAGAAGGATAAAGTAATATTATGAACTGCTCTATATATGAAAATACCTAACCTACACAAATGCTTTCAGAACATGGTAGAGGAGGAAATATTCCCTATTCAATTCTTAAGTGCCAAATTATTCTAATACCAAACAAGAGAAAAACAAGAAAATTATAGAAAAATATACCTCATGCTAAATCATATATATGATTTACAAAGTTTAGCAAATTAAATCCAACAATATATAAAAATGCTTCATGAATAAGTGCGGTTTACCTGGAATACAGTATTGGTAACTATTTGGAAATGAACTAACATAAGCCACCACCATAGTAACAGAATGAAGGCCAGAAATGTCCTATATGTTATTTCCACAAATGCAAAAAAACATGTAACAAAATGCAATGCCCATTCATGATAAAAACTCTAAGCATTGATCCTGCCTTGTCAGTGTTGATTAAATCTATAAAAAACAAAACAGAGCAGTTTCAAGCAAGAAAGAAACAAAAAGTCAAGTAGCTTAACTGTATGGGTTTTTGTTTTTTCTTTGGATTGAGAATGTGATCTCTTAAAGTATACAGAATTGTAGAAGGAATATATTTTGGGAACAAAAAAATTGAATACAATCTTATGACCTTTGTAAAATTCTCTCTATAAATAATGGTTGGACTTAATTGTGTGTGGCTGACAGATTTTCACTGTGTATTTCCAATGTTTATCATAATTAATTCAAGAATTACCAAAATACAGGATTTATCAAAAAAAGAAAAACTCTAAGCAAATTATAGACAAAGGGTAATTCCTCAACCTGAGCAGGGGTATTTAGTTAAAAAAAAACTACAGCTAAACACTGGATATCAAACTATGGTACAATACATGACAATTTACACTTGTCAAAATCCAAAGAACTGTTTAACATGAAAAACTCTAATGTAAATACGATCATTAGTTAATAATGTGTTGATGAGACTTCATCAATATTATAACAAATGTACCACACTAATGCAAAAATGTTAACAAATAGAGGTAACTGAGGTGGGCAAAAAGGAACAAAGGGAACATTCTGTGTTTGTTGCTCAGTTTGTCTGTAATCCTAAAATATTATTAAAATTAGGGTCAATTAATTTTTAAAAACTACAGAAAACATCAAACAATGATCAGGGATTGAATTTCTATTTTAATGGGCAACAAGGCAGGAACATTCACTTGCATAATTTCTTTTTGTATTTTTTTTTAATTTAGCAGATAGAGTTTGGGGTTTTTTTTAGATATATTTAATTATATTTGACATCATTGGTATTCCCCGGGGAGTTCCCACCACCATTTCACCAGTGCACCATCACCTCAGTCCCTTGTGCTCTTTCTGCCCTCATCCCTGTCTTTGCCCTCCCTTCCTTCCCCCCACCTCCATGGTCCCTTTGGTTTATCTTTGCATAATTTCTACTTGGTATTGTCCTGGATGTTCTGGCTGGCACATTCAGGCTTGACCAATCAATACCTATTGTAAAGTAGAAAGCAAGAAAGAATACTGCCTTTATTTGCATATTATATGATGATGTATTTAAAAAAAATCCTAAGAAATATATATATAAGATTCCCAAAACTGGTAAGGAATTTAGCAAGGCCACAGGAAACAGGTTACTATACAAAATAACTCAAAATAGCTAATGTTTTTATATTTGAACAATGAGCAATCAGAAACTACAAGATAGTAAAATTGCCATTTATAATTAAATCAATATTTAGTGCTCAGGACAAATTTAACAAAAGGTAAAAAATAAAAGACAAAACAGTTCTACAGTGGCTATTATTCCAGTGGGTCTTTTTTTAAAGAAATTTTGACATACTAATTTTAAAATGTAGATGAATTTGTAAGCACTTAACCAAACACCCCTAAGAAAAACAAAATTGGAGGGCTTATCTTACTTGATTTTAAGATATTCTAAAATATGGTAATCAAGAAAATATGAGTGACATAAAGTTAGAGACATATAGATCGGTGAAACCAAATTTTTTTATAGGTACTAAAGCAATTTATAGAGAAAGAAGAATCTTTGCAACATGTCATGTTGGAAAATTAGGTACCACAAATAAAAAAAGTGAACCTTGGCCTCTATCTCACAACACACTCAAAATTTCAGATGGAATATAAACATAACTAAAATACCTAGAAAAAAAACAAGACTATTTTTGTATAATTGTAGTAGGCAAAATCTTTTGGATAGGACAGAAAAACACTTTCAATAGAAGTAAAAGGAATAATTGTCTTTCCTTAAAATTAAAAACTTCTGCTTTGCAAAATGACAATGTGATATAATGAAAAGGCAAGCTACAGACTATTGACAAATATTTACAAAGTATATATTTGAAAAAATTAATAATGTCCAGAAAAGACAGAGAACTCTTACAACTTATTAGTGAAAAGACAACCTGATTTTAAAAAGTGGACAAAATAATTGAATAAATACTTCTCAGAAGAATGTATAAAATGACCACTAAACCTTAAAGGTGATCAAAATCATTGACCTTCAGGAAAATGCAAATTAAAACCAAATGATCTATCACATCATACATGTAGAAGGTTGAACTATCATTGCATATGGAAAACTGAATTTCATATAGTTGGTGAAAGTATAATGGTATTTTGGAAAACTGGCAGTTTCCTTTAAACACGTGTCCCCCCCCACAATATGACAGGCAATTTCATTCCAGGTACAAATAAAGACATATGTCATAAAAATACTTATGTATGAATATTCATAGCACCCTTATTCATAGTAACAAAAATTAAAAACAATCCAAATATCAAGAAGGAAATGAATATATTAATCGTAGAGTGTTCATACCCTGGAACATTGAAAAATAATAAGTTACTCATGCATGTGATGTAAATGGATAGCTTACTAAACATTTCTCTGAGCAGTGAAGCCAAACTTAAAAAATACTGTGTGATTGAATTTACATGAAATCCTGTAATAGGAAAAGACTTTGTATTAGAAATTAGAAGGTGATGGCCTCCAATGTGAAATTGATTAGAACAGGGATTGACTAGGTAGGAGTGTGATGGAACTTTGAGGTCAAATTATTCCATATCTTGATTCAGTTTGAGGAATACACAGATGTATGTCTTTATCAGAAATCATTGAACTTATTGATGTGTGAACTCCATACATACTATAGCTTAATAAAGGACAAATGTTTTATACACACACACATACACATTCACCTCAAGGAGAAGGAAGAAGAAAAACAGGAATTTTGTTTCTTCTGTTTCCTTATAGCATCCCAATAAACTACAAGAATTCTGGCACAGAATAGGTACTCACAAATATTAGTTCAATGAATAAACTGATATACATGAAAATTTTTGAAAAATACATAAGAAACTTAATAGTGGTTATCTTTGAAGGTCATTCTCATAGGAGAGGATTTACTTATGGCCTTTTCTATACATTATACTCACCTATGTGCATATATACATATACTTTCAAAAATTTTTGTTACATGTGTATAGTTTTTAAATTTATATTTTGGTAAAACTTGGCACAATGTCTGGCAACTAATTAAGCCTCATATTTTTGTTAAATACATAAGCTAATAAATGGGTTTTCCAAGAAATGTTAATGATTTGAGATTTTACTAAACTCAGATGCTCTTTATACAATTTAAATTGAGCTAAAGTCTGAACTAAACTTTTGTATTACTTGTTAATCATAAAATTAGTTCCATTCACAAAGAGCACCCGCTGATATTCCCAGGAATTCTGCTAAGGGGATATTACAAATGATTAAAAAAAAATTCTGAGGTCAGGGAGGTTAAATGACTCATCAAGATTCTTAGGGCATATTGATGTGGTAAATTCAAAATATACTGCCATACTTAATCCCTAAATTTATGCTTTTCTTTTTATAATGACTTTGTTTTCTCCTCATATACCAAAAATTAATAAAGAGGGAAAGAAGTCACATTTTAAAAAGGTAAATTTATAACCTTACAGGTAGAGTGACTAGTTTTTGGAAGTAGATAATCACCTAACTAAAAAAAAATTTAAAAGAAGTTGCTAAATGGTGGTTATAGAACCTGCTGCCTAAAATACTGACATGGGGGCATTAAAATATCCATGGAACAAATTAGAAACGAGGTGCTCACTGAGCCAGATTTTCTTAAGTGGCTCTTTTGTGTAAATACAGAAATACAAATTTGTACAAATCCAGCTGAAGTAGTGCTTCAGATGGAAATGTAAAGCGCCCTCACTAGCACAGGCATGCCTCTATTGAACAACTTTGCCCCATGCACATGCAGTTGCAGTCAGCCAAAAGACAGCAGTAGCTGGCAGCTGAAAATGAGATCAAAAAATCACACAGCACAACACTATTCACAGGATTGAGGAATTTCCTTCATTATCTAAATCTTTAATAAGATTGCCAAGAAGTTGTCTGGTTTGTATAATCGCAAAAGAACAGAAGAGGGAATAAGCTATAGGAGAGCAGGAAATTTTTGTCTGACTGAAAATCTTCCCCCCAGACTTTCAACTCTGCTTTTGGTAGCAAAGTGAATCAATAAATGTATTTCTGTATACATTTTTATTAATAGGAAGTCAGAGAGTCTGCCTACTCCTTTAGGTAAATGTTGAATAAATATTTAAAAATTCATTTTGAATTGGTCCCAAATTATTAGTCTGGAGATACCCATGTGTCTATATCTAGGCTTGGCTGTGTTTATATAGTCTTTCTCTTTTATCCTTTCCACCATGGAATCATGAAAAAGAAAACAAGGAAATAAGATTAGTATTATCTGAAGAAAAATGAAAATTAAAGAAGTTTACAAGACTATATCCCATGCTAAAGTTAGCATGGACTACGTGAGTAGGAATTCAGACACCACAGTAGGGAATGACCAAAATGGAAGAATTCATATTTGAGGTGGATCTTGAACTGTACATAAAGAATGAGTAGAATTTGGGACTGTGAAAGTTGAGTACTAGACCCAGATAGCAGGCAAGTGAAGAACTGCAGTATCCTATTTCTGCCTGTTAACAGCTGGTCATCACTACAGCCATTTCCATAGCTCAATGCCTTTCAGTTTCATGCATGCACACATGTACTCCATATACTCATGTCCTCATCTTGAAGGAAGATTTTAGGAATGTCTAAACTAAACAACAAAACTAATTAAGTAATTTGCAAGAGCTTCTCACATAAAATACTCCTTACAGAAGTATTGCAAAAATAGCCCCAATGAAGACACATTTTATATCCCTTGGATCCATCCACAGGCACAACTTCTCTTCAAACATCAACACAGGGGACAGGTTACCAAAAAGTTCCTATTCAGCTTGAGACAAAATAAAAAAATGCTGTGTGTTTGGCACCTGTTTGGAATGGAAGATGCTAGTAGCTCTCTTTTTGAAAGAGACTTCTGTGAACAAGGACTTGGCCTGACTTCTGTCCTTCAACGTCGTCCCTGGTAGTGAGGGCAAAAATACCAGCATCACTCATTAGGGAAGAGGTGAGGTTTTCTGTTGTTTCTTCAGCACTGGCCAGATGTTGTCTCCTTGACTGCTCATGAAGGAGTTTTCTTTGGAAGCTTTAAGTACATATAGAGTGATTCTTGGTGAAGAGAAAAGAAATTGGAAGGCTTACTTTGAAAATATTTGTGTATTGTGGTAGGTTATTTTCCAAAAAGATTTTTATAAAGATAAAATCAGTTTACTTTTGAAATAATGAATTACATTGCGTTAAAACTTCTTAACTGAACTCAAAAATATAAGTACAGGAATGTTATTCTACCTATTATGATATACCTATTAATGATATAGACAAAAGTCCCTGACCCTCTTAAAATTTAAAAAGAAATAATGAAATCACAAGTTAGGGATGTACATCATTCATGCAAATAGTTTTATAGCTATTCACCAGTGAAAGAAGCATCAAAAAGTCTAGGGAAAATTCTACCACTATTTTATACCATATAAATAAATCTTATGCAACACATGTTTGTTCCTTTATACTTATCCTAACTTTTCTAAGGCCCTGTCTTTGTAAGCATTCCACTCTTTATGATGATTATAAATGAGATTTTTAGTGAAGACTTATGAGAAAGTGATAGGTAAAAAACAATTTATCACAAAGGATATGAATTAAAAGGGAAAATAAGACTGAATTTAGAATAAAAATACAAAAAGAACTTCAGTTTTTATTTCAAAGAGAATAGTCCAGGGGAAATATGAATGCATTATTTATGTGCATGTGCTTATTATGCATTTTATTATTTAAGGCATTTGTAACATACAACTTTTAAATCATATTAAATTTTTAAAAATCACATAAAATAAATTAATATATAATACTCTTTATTTAAACCCTTTGAAATTCGATTCTCCCACGATATTTTACTTGATTTTTTGTTAAACTCATCCATAGTCAGTCTTTGATTACATATCAACAATATTTTGCAAATAAAGTTGCATTCTAATATATCTATTATAAAAAGATTTAGTGTCATTAATTCTTATATATCACCTGCTGTTGAGTAATTTCTCAACTAATACAAACAGTAGCCTTTAAACGGATCTCTTTCAACTTCAGTACTGTGTATGTAGGGACTTCGTTTGCTCTTCATAATGTGAGATTATTTGTTGAATTCAGTAGTGACATTTGAATGCTGTTTGGTAAGAAATGTGCAGTAGAACTTTTCTACGTAGTATTTCTACAACACACCCAATAGATTTAAGTAGCCTCAAGAGCACAGATATTAAAATGGAGTAAAATTATTAAGAAGTAATGTGCTTTGGTATTTATTACCTGTTTTTAATTTAACTTTTTTAGTTGAAAATGTTATGTAGTTAAATTTTAGCTATTGCCACACTTGAAAATTGACTTGCAAATTCCTGCAAATGTAACAATCACTTCTTGTGGACTAGTATAAGCCTGCTATAGCATATCAGTAGATTACTGTAATACTTCCTTTTTCATTCCTTATGTTGGTAATTACTGTACTTCCTTTTCATTTCTCTTTTGGGAAGTTCACTGTTGGTTTCTCAATTTTATCAAAAGCTTTTGTAAGATAACTATTTGCCTTTACTGATAATTTCTATTCATGTTTGTATTTCATTTATTTCGACTATGTCTTATTTCTTTTCTCCTGCCTCTTTTTAATTTGGTGTTCTTTAGATTCCATGGATATATGTTTAGATCACTGATATTTGGCATTTTTCATTTGTAATGTTTGTACTAAAGATTGTAAATTACCCTGAGCACTGCATTAACTGCATCCCACAAGAATCTCTTACAAGGCTTCACGATTTACTTACTTATAAAAGTCTTATTGAAACATACATAGCATAGAATATACTGCACATATTTACAGGTACAATTTGGTGTGTTTTGATATGTGTGTACAACTGTGAATCATCACAGTCATGTACAAGATTTTCATGGATGCTTGGTTTTGAATAATCTCCTAGGAGTGAATTAGTGAAATTATGATAGGTGTGTGCATATCTTTATAAGAAATTGCCAGCTATTTGCCAATGGTTGTACCATTTTATGATCCAGCTGACACTGTAGAAAAGTTCTGCTTGCTACACATTCTCATAAAAATTTGATATGGTCAGTCTTTAAGCAATTTTAATGGATATAGAATAACATCTCATTTTTTAAAATTTTCATTTCCCTATTGTTTTTGTTCCTCTTTATTTCTGAACAGCATTTTACCTTGTAGCTATTCCACTGTTCATTAGTATAGTCATCCATTGAAGAGTATTTGATTTGTTTCTAGCTTAGAACAATTATGTATAATTGCCTATAACATCCACTTACTGGTTAAATATGCATAACATAAATATGCATTTGTACACCTCTTCAGTAACATATAGGGCTATAATAAATGGGTCATATGAAAATTGTACATTTATAAAAATTTGTTAGACCATCTTCCAAATGGCTGTAACATTTTCACTCCCATCAGTAATATGTAAGAGTTGCAATTATTTCTCCATACTTTTATTTTAAATGCATTTATCTTATATTTAAGGTGAGTTTCTTATGGGTAACATATAGTTGTTTTTTTAAATTCAATTAAAAAAAATCTAAGATTTTCTTAGGGTCCTTAAACCATTACATTTAATGTAATTATTGATAATTTTGGGTTTAATCTAACATCTTGCTATTTATTTTCTGTTGTCTTTTAAATTAACTGGCCAGTTTTTAAAATTTTATTGTTTGCTTGTTAGACCTCTGTGGTTGGGTTAATTTTAGCTATTGTTTTAGGGTTTGTAGTATATATTTTTAATTTATCACTGTCTGCTTCTATGTAATATTATGCATTTTCCCACATAAGAATTCTACAAAAGTACACTGTATGCTTCTGTAGGTATCTAAGGCCATTAGCTTTTTTCTTAACTTGTGTTACTCAACCTGATCACTGGATTTCCTGTAGTTCAGTTGTATATAGAGGAATGTTCAAAGATCATTTCAGTACAATATCATTCTTCAATTACATTTGCTTCAGTCTAATATAAGAATAAAATTTTAATTATGTTTAACATTGTCCCTTCTGCTTTCCCTAATGCTGTTTGGGAAAATACCTAAGTGAGATAACAACGTATGAAAATAAGTGATATCAAGTTCCCTTTCTCCTGGGGTAGGTAAAATTTTGAGGGAAAGTGGTAAAGATTATAGGGAGCAGATGATCAAAGATGGATTGATACTAACTTTGTTAGAATATTTTGCAAATAATAAAAGATGATTTTTTTTCTTTTTCAACTCTTAATATAAGGGTATCTTTATTTTGCGATCTTGGGAAAATTTATTTTTAAGAGATCATAGAGTATATCTATAGTATATCTATATCAAGTAGGTAAACATATTTATAATTTCAGTTATTTAATTGCATGGCAAATTTCCATCTAATATATACTAAGTGTTTTTAAATAACTTCCTCAATTCAGTAATCAACTTTTGTCTATTACCCTGTTAAATATTGTTGCAAAAGAGTGACTTTTTTTGACAGAATTCATCACACCAAAAATTTTTAGCAGCATATAAATATAATATATTTTCATAAATGTCAATTTTTTTCCTTTGAAAGTGAATGTAATCTAAATAAGCAAAATGACCCATGTAAGCCAGAGTGGGATCTACATTCTAAATACCATCAGTTATGTCCTTTTCCAGTTATAAGGTGGAGATTTTACACTTTCAAAATTTGCCTGAAAGTATTTCTTTTGTCTACTGAAATATTCATACTAGTTGTTAAATTTATACTACATTTTCTCTCATACCATAATTCCTGAGAAATATTTTTATCTGGAAAGGAAGTATTGCAAGAAAAGGTAAGACTTTCAGGCAAGCATAATGTTTTATGATAAAATTTCCATGAAAATATTTTTATGAGTAATAAAGAAAATATGAGCCAGTTGAGCCAAACATTAAAGCACGTTCCTTTGGTGGTTTAAAAGGAGTGAAAATGCTAAGGACACTTCAGAAGGTGCTCTCCTTTTCTCTACTCAACTGACTTACTAAGATATAACTCTAGTTTTCCAGTGTTTTAAGGTTGAAATTCACTATCAAAAGGCACCTGACTCTTAAAAGTCAAGATAAATAAATTTAAATGAAGCTTTTGAAACAAAATATTTCTTGTAAATTATTAGTGCCTATTACAAGTAAGCATTTTTAATGTAGAACTTCCTTAGGCACACAGGAGATTGTTTAAGTGTTCATTTGTCAATAAACTCTTAAAAACTGTACCCAGATTTGTTTTAATAAACCAGTGGCTAGACTATGTGGAGTCATGTGATTCATCGATTTAAAATAGATTGAAAACAAATGAGAGAACATAAGATGCATTCTCACCAAAGGGTTAAAATCATAAATATCGTACCAAACCAATGAATAATGGAGCCATTTTTGGTCTGCAGATATGTTCCTCTGTGCAGTATGAATTTTGATGGTAGGGCTATTAGTAAGTTGAAGTTTGGCTCCTGAAATGGGCTCTAGGTCAACCAATCCATAATTATTCATTTAATGTGTCAAATTGTTGACTCAACTACACAGAGTTGATTGATAAGTGTTGTACTTAGATTAGTGCCAAAGGTATGCTTAATTTAAGGTGCACCAAGTCAAGGCTGAGTCTCTCACCACAGGATCTGCAACAGTGGGTCAACCCCTACTTAGTAATCTGATCTCTCGTACCTTTCAGAGATGGATTAACTTTTCCAAGCCATCAGAATCTGTTTTCTGTTGCAGCCTGATGAGAAACCAAAAAAGGTTTCAAAATCGATCTCTTGTTCTTAAATTGAATAAAATCTGAATAGAGACAGTCTATACAGTAAGATCTGTTATCCCTCGTGGTTGGTAACGAATTCTGGACTGCCCAACTTCGTGGTCAATAGTCTGTATGTTTCAAGAACAAGAAATAAAAGCAGTCAACTCCTTATGTCACAATATAAAATATCTTTGTGATGCTTCAGGAAACACATTAGTATTTAATAGTGCCTCAAAGTCGCCAACCAATTGTCATTTTTACTAACCAGCTCAATCATAGTGGAAACTAAGCCCCTATTAAAAAATAAATAAATAAAAAGTAAAAAACAGATTCTGGAACTGTGCCTAGAGTTATATGTCCACCTGGGCCTTCCCAAGTTCACCTCCAAAGAGCAACCTCTTTGATGATTCCCAGTTATGATCCCCTATTCTGTGATCTGTTTTCTATACTCCCATGTCCGGAATGGAATCTTTTCTTGGTGGGTTTCAATATTTTGCCAGTCTCATTCTGTTCCAGATGCTGTCTTAGGTTCTCCCTTTATTTATTCCTGAAACCTCCAGCCAATCTGTTCAATTACATGTTGATCCCTGAGAAACAGAAATTTCATAAATTGCACTTCCATTTCCACACTTGAACAGAAAAGGCATTTCCTGTGACTCCATTGCAAAAGACAGTCTTATAAACAGAGGTGGAGCTAGGGAGAAGTGGGTAATTCAGGTTGACTGAGCCAGCATGTTCCACTGCCAGGGCCTTTTGTATGAATATATGTGTTGCTTGAGCCTTGCTCTTGAAGGGTACACAAAGTTTGAGAATTATCATAATCTGCATCATTGATAAGAAAGACTTTCTAATATGGGGGTTACATTCCTTATTATCACACCCAGAGGGTAAAAGGTTTATCTGCATCTTCAGAGGAAGTGCATAGAATAAAAATTAGGGCAATGTTCCCCCATTAAGTAACCACCACCAAATGCTCAATAATTCAGAAAAGTGAAATAGCTAACACTAGAAAACATTTTGGAGAACTAGTTTCTCATAGAAATATTTATATGGTGTCAGAATGAGTTCAAGATGGTTAATCTAGTTGTCATTTTCTTACTGTAGTTATCAAATTGCCAACAGCAGTCTACAGCATAGTGACATCCTCTGGCTGCTTTCATCATTCATAAGATGTTTTCTCATGAATTATTAGAAAATGATATTTTATCTGAATGTTATCTGAAAATGATATTTATGTAGGAAAGGATCACTCTGCCTATGTACGGAGGAGAGAATTCAAATCAATAGATCCCAATGGAAAATAACAAAAGAACAAGAACAAATCTGAGAGATTAAAAGACTGAAAAAACAGAAATAGTCTTTTATAGTAATAATAAAATATAACAAAGTTGTATCATTTCTCTCTTATGACACTAGCAAATACTTTTTTTTTAAAGTAGATGACTCTACTTGCAAAGATATGGAAGATAAGAACTGCTAGAAGTATGAACTGAAATTTCTGGAAAGCAAGAATGCAGTTTTATGAAAGCATTAAAATGTTTATAACTTCCAATGCAATAGATTTACTTATGGGTATCTATGCTCAAGAAATACTGATGTGACAAAGATTTGTACAAAAGAGCTATTTTGTACACTGCTTTTAATAAGAAAAAATGATGCCCTTAATGCTCAGCAATAGAAAATGTATAAATAATGATAATCTTATAAAAGGAAATTTAATTCAGTCTTGTATATAGTTCCTTAAAAATCAGAGACATGAAGAAAAAGACTTTGGTAAAACAAAGCATACGCATGCAACTTTAAAGTATTACATAATGTTATTAATCATATTAAATCTAGTGTTGTATTAACATGATTTTTTACAATATACTAATTATATTAACATTTAATATATTAAAATTTCATATACACACTTATGTGTGTATGTATATCTGTATGCACTGAGAAAGCATTCCTGATTCTTACTTGATGTCACCTGTTATCAGTACAGTTGAAACAGAATCTGTACATTGCTTTAAGATGGCCACTTAATGTTAATCCTTCACCACAAGTAAATCAATCAGAGTAATTCCCCATATCAAGAAAATTTGGTCATCCTTCATAACACTTAGTGTTGAACCCCTTTATTGTATTTTCTCATTCAACTATTGCATTCATTAGCTCTATGATTTCTGTTTGGAGATTTCTCATATTTTCTCTGTTCTTGTTGTAACCTTCATTTTGCTCATCTTTGGTTCTCCTCATTTCAGTAGGTATCATGAAGACTTGCTGTGAAGTATTTTTTCAGTAATTTGCTTCCTTCTTTTGAATTAGGGGTTTTCTGCAAGGTTTTATCTGGATCCATCAATTCCCTCTCATTCATCTTGGTGTTCTGTGTTTATATGTATGGTTAAGGCTATACAGGTTTCCTTTCCAGTCCTGCTGTGACAGTATTGTATTAGAGTTGCAGATCTCAATGTATGGGATTAGAGTGGTGTCATTGGATGCTGTGCTTTCTTTTATTGTCTTGGTTGAAGCATCATCACCTATTAGGATGACTGGAGCTCGACAGCCAGTGTGGGAGGGTGACCCAAAAACCCCACCTATAGGGGGACTGGAGAGAAATATGGAGAGGACATTATGGCAGTAGAGTGCCAAGGGACTAAGCCTCCTTGGGTGCTGCAGCTGCTTGAGGTGGGAGAGGAATCAGCAATCAAGGCACATTTTACCAGCTGTTCTCTCTCAGAGTCCAGACTCAAATTGACCCTTCAGCTACAGCCTGGTTCTGATTTCAGCAGATTTCAGCAGAAGACAGAGCCTTCTCCCTGAACCTCAAGCACAAGCACAATTCCTGCAGCTATGGACTCAAGCCACTGGTTGAGTCATCACTGGAGCTTGCAGTCTGTATAATAGCTAGGCTGTCCAGAAGTCTAATGAGCCTATACTGAGGAGGGCAGAGGGAGGAAGGTGTTTTTCAAGACCACTGAAGTTAGCCAGAAGCAGCTCTACAGGTCCCATCATCCACTCCCTGCCAGTTCCACAGCATTACCTCTGAGATGCTCACTCCTTCAGGTACAGTAGGCTAAAAAAGCCCTTAGAAACCAATTCAGCTGGGCAGAAGAAGGGCAATTATTCCTATCAGTGCCCCAATCATTCCTGGCAGGACTGTGTCTCAGGTTTTCCTGCTTTCTCCACTGGTTCCTATCTCCCATTAGTCATTAAGGCCTCAGCAATCTTTAGACACAATTAATCCAATACAGATGTAGGTTGCTACAATGTTAGGATTCCGCTAGACTGCCATCTTGCTTCAGTCTCAGAATTTGCTGAATATCCGGAATCAAATTAAAGTCGTTGGTCTCTCATATGTCATTAACAAGAAAGATCTGATTATCTCTAAGCATATCCTAAACAATTCTAATGAAAAAGTGATTACTTTTTAATTTGATTAATTAACTTATATATTCAAATTTATGCAAGCATCTTGGCTACGGAGACGAATTGACTAAATATAAGGCTAATGGGAAGGTGAAGTGAGTGGGAGTTTTCTCATTAGAATCTATCAAACTGCAGGGCAGGTCATAGATTTATGTTTTGTTTTGTTTTTTTCCAGTGAGACAAACCTGGTCTGTTTATTTGGTTTATTTAAGTAATTAGTTGTAAAATTAGGTTGGGAATTTTTTAACCTATGGTAGTTATTCTTTATGGGTCTGGGTCCTGAACAAAAATATTTCTTTAAGTTTTTTATTTGGGAATTGCTTTCTTCAGGTGAGCTTTGGCAAACACTATAAAAATGTATAAATCTGAAATGCTAGGAAGTATAGAAAAGGGAAGGAAATTACCTCAGACTGGCAGGAGGCACAGTGTTACTTTCTTTAATAAAATGCATCCTCTGTCCTTACTAGTCCGATGCAGCCCAATTGAGCATTTCATTGTGTTCTGTCACTTAGCCCTGCCAGCCAGAGAAGGCAACTGAAACTGTGTACCTGAGGTTACAAAGAGCCTATGTGTCCCCATTCTGGTTCACATTCCTCAGAGAGCTTGTGGAGAGCAGCTTTGTTATTTTTCTCAACTCCTGTCACAAATGGTCTTTAACAGGCACCTAGGAGCTCTGAGTAAGAACTCCTGGAGCTGGTTGGCACCAGAAGTGCTATGTGCCCATGAAAATGGGAGCTTGGGGGTAAAGGGCAAAAGCTATTCTGTTTGAAAGCTCATAGGGACTGTATCCTGACTCTGACAGAAAAGTCACTTTTCAGGGGACAAGAAACATTCATGACTAGCAGAAATAAAGTTCTGACAAAAAGGAGTACAAGGCTTGGGAGAATACAGTGGTTTCCATGAAATTGCAGCCAATCAGGTGGCCAGTTGTAATAGGGGAAGATTTCCCTAAGAGTGCTTCCATGCACATTCTCTAAGTTTCCAAATGGGCTTTTTGTCTAATGGGCACAATTGTATGGCGTGTCACACTTTTATTAGTGCTGTATTTGATACATGTGACAATTTTTTCCCAATGATTCCAATAATAATTCTATAGCTTGTATTTGTGTTTATTATGAGTAGTACAGTTAGTTGAATTTTTTTATAAAGAATTAAGTTGTTAAATACAAACCTTAAACATATTCCTTAGTTGCCAAAGCTATGTCTCAGCATACTTTCTTTTTTTTTTAAATATAAGTGAAATATATATTTTCTGAAATATGTGTTTCTTGAACTCCTAGTTTTATTCTTAGGAGAGTATTAAGAGAAACCAAATTTATTCTAGCCTCTGATATGTGGCTGAAGGAGAACGTGTCTTACTGGTTTTCCTTACATTAACCTTCTGCTAATCTCAGTGTCCGTGGCACATTGCAAAGACAGCTAAAAGTCACGTTGTCCAGGTAGGGGCATATGTCAGAGAAACAACAGGTCAACAGGTGGTTCACTCCCATATGAGGGATGGTATATCATTTTTCTGAATCATTTCTCAGAGTTGACTAGATAATAAATAGATAATAAATTTCAAGATAATAAAATATATAAGATAATAAGTTTCAAGGTAATAAAATATATACTCATTATTGCTGAGAGTGTAATGGTTATAAAAAAACAGACAAGAAAGCAGTTGTCATTAGAAAATCTCTAATGAGCTGCTATAAATTTGGGAAAGGAAATTGCATTTGACATTAAGGGTGATTAATGCAGAAGTAGAACATAGGCCAGTGAACTCCATTTCTTCTCTTTTCTCTGGAGAGTTAGTAATAAGGAAAATGACTTTCTCCAGTTCCTCAAACAGTGAAATTTTATTCTGTCAACCATTTACTTCTCTCCTAGTAAAAATGAAATAGAGGACAAATATTCAGATTCTTGATAAAAATGCTCCTTAAAGTCTTAAAAATCTCCGCTAGGTTTTAAAAGGTATTCAAAGTGAATAATTTACATAAATAATTACATGAAGTATGACAGTAGAACCAATACATGTGTAAACTACCCTCTTTTGCTAATTTGAAAGATGTGCTTTATGACACTTAGCAAAATTTGATACAAAAGAGTATAGCTCTACATCCATATGAACATGTTTGGATATATTATGAATGTATTATAAAAGAGATAGTAGTTGGAATGTACCTTAATACTTTGTTGGAATTTTGAGAGTTAAAGATTGATAATGAGAGAACTCTAGAAATGAGAACAACATAGATATGTTTATTTGAGATGAGCTATTATGTTTATATGAGATGAAAAAGTATGGGGATGGTTTGATTAAGTAAATTCGATATATACGGGCATGGAATACAGTTGTGTGAGAGAAAAGTACATTGGAGAATATAATGGGAGACTGTGAATGTCTAAGAGAGAAATCAATTCCTTACTCAGGAGGCAACAGGAAATTATTAAAAACTTTTAAAGAGGATGATTTTTTTTTTAATTGAGGTAATATTTGGATACCTTTATCAGGTATTACCACCATGGTATATGTAGTGGCAGGAAGGGGTGGGTGGCACAGGAGGAAGGGTTCAGGATGGTTCTGGGCAGATGGGTCAAGGGAGGAGAGTCTTGGAGCCCTCGGTGGCTTTTTATGCTTTTATTAGTAGAGGTGGCATCTAGTAGATGGCAGGCAGGGGTGCTGGGGGGTTGAGAGGCTGGTAGGCCTCCCAGCCCCCATCACATCTCACCCTCTCAGCTGCTTTCTTCTCTCTCTCTCTCTCACTCTCTCTCTCTCTCTCTCTCTCTCTCTCCCCCTCTCTCCCCCTCTCTCCCCCTCCCCCTCCCTCCCTCCCTCCCTCCCCCCCCCTACTCTCACTGTTACTGTCGGTCCTGGCGTCCTCATGACGCCGCCCATCTAAGCCCGTGTCAAACTCACATGCGCCCACTTGCGCATGCCCACCCTGGGATGCTCGCAGCATCACAGGTGTCCATCATCACAGTGGTGGGAGGGTGGAAAGACCTGATTGTTCTCTGACCCTACAGTATACTTACCACCAACTCATCCACAGTCTACCACCCTAGTCCACTGTACTTCCTTCCCTCTTGTTCTTATCCCTCTCCATCTCCTACTCCTGCCTCCTACCCCTTTGGTGCTTCAGTTCTGTAGTCAGCTGCCAAGAATTACCTTTAAAGCTAGTGTTTATCTGACTCTTAATTTAGTTACTTTATATTCCACATATTCTAGTATTTTTATTTCGAAGTTTTACTGCACACTGAGAGCCATGGTGTGGACAGGGTGAGAAAAGGGAACAGAGATCCATTCTGAGGTCTTTCGAAATAATCAAAATAATCTGAGAGATAATCAAGACTTGAATTACGACAGGAAAAATAGTTATAAAAAGGACAGAATATGGGTTTGTAGAGTAAGACTATCTCTTCCTTTGATTCATTTCTTCCTCCTCCTCTCCACATCTAGTTTGAGGAGAAGAAAACGAAGGCAGCATAAAAAGAAGAAGATGATTTCAATAGCAAATTTTTATTATTTATTGTTCCTAACTTGTCTTTTTAATTGTGCTAAAATCACCTGAAAAGTAAGAAAGCACGCCACACTGGGTCATAATATCCCATCTGTTGCATTGGACTGCAATTATTATGCAGTATACAAAGCTAACATTCTGTAAAATTTAAAAAGGCAGCAAAGTTTGTTTTTCTAAATTCCTGAAGTAAAATTTGTTAAAACTATGTGAAATATAAGGACAAGGAATTAACCATTCTATGCAGGGGTACTTAGTTGTTTACCATTTTTGTTTGTTTGTTTGCTGTTGTAAACAAAGATTCATATCATTAAAAAAATATTGTCCACAACTTTGTGAGTAGCATTTGTATAGTAGTTAAGGGTACTCAGGATAGTTTTAAACAAAATGGAAATTACACATTTATATGTGTAATTATATTCATATAATTTACATTGAATTATTCTTCTATGACAAACTACATTGGCTTTCTGCATATAATAGCGATCCAGTTTCCTCTTTCAACAAATTTAAGTAAAATGTTGAGATAATTTAAAGGAAAGTATTTTGTAAGTAATACTATATGAATGTAGCAAAAAGGTGGCTTGCAAATGATCAAAACTTGGAGATAATGTAGATTTAGATAAGCAAGCCTGACTTTAATATCTCCTAATTTGTACTGGGCTGTATTGCACCTGATCTGTGCAGCCGTCCTCTTGACATCATTTGCTCTATTCTTCAGATATAACTTGAGGCTATCTAGGTATAGGAGAGTCTGCTAGCAATTGCTAAGAGAAAAAAAAAATGGTAAAAAAAGCCATATTCAACACTGTACAAGTTGAATAAAGTTAGCATAAATCATATCTTCTGCCCTTGTTATTCATAAGGTTAAATTTTGTTACCTAACCAATTTGTCATCTGGAGGAGTAGCCAGAAGCTATGATGGATAAAGCAGGTGTGATACACACTGTGCCGTGTTCCTCCTCATAGCCTCGTATCAGGCATGGCTCCTGCGTGTTTCCTGACTCCATCTCCTGTCTAAGCTCCTCTCACTTATAATTTAGTCCCCCTACTCTTTTCCCTGTCCCTTGAGTTGCCTTCTCTTTTCCCCTTGCATTTGGTGCTCTCCTGTCTGGACTCTTATCCAGATCATCAGTTCTTTTGCTCCTTCACTTCAAAGCTTTGACTTCAGTGTGACCTCTTCAGAGAGAACTTTCCTGATGTTTTATTGAAAAGATTCCATTGCCATCATCCCTCCCACCCCTCATTATTCCCTCTCTCACTTAAATTTTATTGATAGCACCGATTACCACCTGAAATTGCATAGAGTATTTATTGCTCTCATTGATTGTCTGCCTCTCCCCTGTAGAAGACAAGTGCTTTTCTGTTCTGTTCTTACTTTATTCCCAGGTCCCTAGAATAGCATCTGGTGTATTTGGGGTCCTCAGTAAATATTTATTTAATATCATCATTATTAATGGATGAATAAAATAGAGTGTTCCTAAAGGAATTTTTAAAAAATTCAATAGCAAGCATTTGCTAAATAGTAAGTGAAGATTCCAAACCAATGTAAAAAACATTTTGCTCTAGAGAAAAAGAATATAAAAGCATGAGAAATCATCATATTGCTATTTTTGTCTTGCTCTTTGATTGAAACTTACTTGGTGGAATATTCTAGAATGTAACTACAGAGGCTGTGCAGAAAAAGCACTAAATAGGAAGAGGAGTTTTCAACAAGGAAAGGATGGGAAAGCTGAGGAAGATGGTCCTCAAGTTGGTGATGAGTCTGATTAGAGCACTGCTGGAGGTCCTCACCACAGATCCCTTCTCTGCAAACTGCCTCGTAATGGCACATCCATGGTGAGAGAATGGGATGTGAGTCTTTCACACCTTCTGTTTTCCTCATGTCTCCAGTTGGACTCTTTGAGAGGGCGTGTGTGAGTGTGTGTATATGTGTGTGTTTCTTTTCCTTGGCTCCCAAGTCGCGTCAGTCCACTCCTGGTGCTTGGCAACCCAGCACACTTCCTCCCACTAACGACAAGCCTGTCTGCAAAACAGAACAACATCTTTGAGATGGGGTGTTTATCTGGGCAGCATGCAGCCTCTGCAGCCCACAGGGGCCCCTCCTTCAAAAGCATTGCTGAACAGGGCTCCCCTGATGAAAGCTCAAACTGTGTATGCTTGACTTGATTTACGGGCAACGGCCAGCTCATTAGGCACACTGGCCTGAGGAAGCCAGTCTGCTGTGGGGACAAGTGTTTGTGTAGCTCTGTGGTGCCCACAGGGCTGTTTGAAACTTGGGGACTTGAGTACAAAGGGGGCAGTGATAAGGGGCTCTGGAATCTATGCCTGGCTCAGGGAGCACTAACTGCCTGGGAGATTGATATCTAGGGTGCAAAGGCTAAAAAAATTAGATTAATTTCGCTCGGCTGTGTTCACTAAAGGATTGGGTTGCAGCCGGTGCTGAAATATTAGAGATCGGACCTCAGAGATCAGGGGAGAAAGTCTCAAGCTGGAATGAAGAGCGTAAGTAAGATGGATTGCTTCTCAGCATGCCTGCTCCCCAGGAAAAGGATAGTGCGCAAACACAGCACAGGCCCTGCAGTACAGATAATCCTATAGTACACCACTGAGAAAGTAAAGTGTATATTCCTCAAAATATGACATTGGAATTAGGCGTTCTGTTATCCTGGGAGAGTCACCTGAACAATATAGCTTAAAATATTCTCACCTTAAGTCTCTTCCTACATGGAATAAGACTAAATAATAACAAATGTTTTGGTATAACCTGAAAGACAAGTTGAATCGTCTCTGAATTCTGGTAGTTTGTTACTCCAAATAGCCCTGATTTTACAATGATTATTTTTCTGTGGCCCTGGCCCTTCCCCAGTTCATTGCCTCAGAAAATAATCTTCACCTATGTTTCCCTACAAAAATTCTTCACACTCCCAGTTTGGTGGAAAGTCTAATAAACTTCAAATTCCACCTCTTGTACAAGAACAATTTTTTTTCTCACCAGAAACCCATGCTCTGTGTTACTTAAGGGAACAGCTAATACGCATGCTATTTGGTAACTGATGAACTCTTCACCTCTTTAATGACACTCTTTTTAAAAAAATTCCATTTATCAAACACTTATTTTAAGCCAGGCACTGTGCAAGTGCTTTATATAATCAAAATCTTTGTCCCAATTTATATGTGTGTTTAAGAACAATAAAAATGATCACTTTCTTTTGCCATGGATCTCAGGTTTGGATGACAAATTTTATCCTTGCCCTGTGTATTTAACTCGAAGATCATTCGTGTTACTATGTGCTCAACAGTGGTGATAAAGTAAACTCTGATTCAAAGATCCATTTATGAAAATGATCCTAAAAATTGTAAGAAAAAATTATGTGGTCAAAGTCCTCACCTCTTAAAGTTTCTCACCAGGACTTTGAATAGCATTTTGGGGGTAGATTGAAGCTAGTACAAAAGAGAACATGGGCTTTTAAAACAGAAATGTCAACAGTGTCCCTCCATGACAAATGCTATGTTGTATGGTGAAATAAAGACTGATCTGGAAGCTAAAAGATCAAGATACCAGTCTAACTCATTCATGGAGTGGTCCAGTGATCTAAGACACATCACTCCTTGAATGTCTTCACTTGTAAACTTGAAATGAGAAAACATAGAGGAAATATCACTGAAAGATATAAAGCCTTAAGCCCCTACAGAAGTCATTTTCTCCAATTCTACATCTGAGAAATGTGGCATTTCCAAAGTTACACATCTACTAAGAAGTGAAGGAAAGCACCAACACTTATGTCTTCCATTCAATAACTTAGTACCTCTTCTGTCACACACTCCTCATACCTGTAATTATTGGTAAAAGTCCAGTTCCTTAGTGGAACTCAAAGTGAAATCAAGGAATAGCCACAAACCACTATTTAAACAGAGCCACAAAATCAAACATTTATAGAGGGAAAATTAATATTCTTGGATCAAGGTCATTGGTGAGCAAAATGATGTGCAACCAACATTGCTTTGACATAGAAATTCATGGATGACGATTCTGGGATAATGGAAGGTAGGGATCTCAGAACAGGAATATCATTTAAGTGGCCCCAAATTCAACCAGCACAAAATATGAGAAGGAAGATCTCTGTCCAAAGAGTAAGAGTGATAGCAAAAAATAAACCATGATTAACCTTTAAGCAAGATGCACCAGTGTAGTAGTGATGCACAAATCAGTCTTAGGAGAGGGATTTTAAACCCAGATGCCTGGTATGATGGGAATTACATAATGAGTGAGATAGGCTGGGGTAAGAGACAGCAAGCTATGTTCGAGCTATGGCAAATTGGAAAGAGATGCCCTGTCACTATTCAAGTTCAGTCAACTATAGCCATGTCAGAAGGTATGACCTGTGTGGTTTGATCTTAGAATTTTCAAGAAAGAAATTAGAATTTTTATGTGACCCTCCTGAATTTTATAAATACTCATAATAAATACACTGATGAGGCCAAACAAAACAGGTCTCTGGGCATCACTTTTTAAAGTTTGCTTCTGATGATGGAGAGCATGGATTAACAAGGTTTGAAGTTGAATGGAAAAAGAAAAATGACGCAATGTTCCAGGAAGAAGAGTGTCAGCAAATTGGGACCCAATTTATTCCAAATCTTTACTACAATTCTAAAATTCCTCTTCCATGGACAATTCCTCTTCCATGGACAATTCCTCTTCCATGGACAATTCCTCTTCCATGGACAATTCCTCTTCCATGGACAATTCCCCTTACATGGACAATTCCTCTTACATGGAATGTTGGCGCCAGGTCTGCTGAGCAGTCCCGTGATCCTGGGACTTCATTTCGCCATGAGGGTGGGTGTTCCCTTTGCCTTTCTCCTATGTTGGACCTACAAAATTACATCTATCTTTTTTACATCCATATATTGGTGGCTTAGACCCTCTGCCTAAGATAGGTGGAGGGTGACCAATTTTGTCAACTTTTGTATTGGAAAGGTTTCTTTATTTGATTAAAAGTTTGGCTAGGTAGAGAAACAGTTTCCTTCGATATTTTTAATGTCTTGCTTTGCTTTAAGTTTCCGTTTCTTTGAGAATTCTGTGCCATTCTAATTCTGACCATTTATGCATGATATTTTTTAATAGATAAAAATAGACTTTATTGCCAGAGTTCCAAAATTTACAATTTCTAATTCATAAGGCTAGTCTACATCATAAAGTTTGGTCTTCTTTTTAACACTAGCAAAAAAAAAAAAAAAAAGTCAAATTTGTCCCTTGTTTCACTATGGCTTAAAAAAAATAATTATGAAACAAGGACTTTTGTTAGCATGACTCTTTTTTAGTGTCCCATGGGTGTTTTGTGTTTCACTTATTGTTCTTTCATTGGATCTTTCAATCTTAAGGATTTTATCATTCAGTTCTAGGAAATTTTATTTGGTAATTCCTTCCCTTTATTTTCTCTTTCTAAAATTCCTAATAGATGTCAGATAGACAAATCCCATGCTTTAATTAAAACATTATTTTTTTCTTACTTGTTTTTGATTCTAATTTCTGGATTTTCTTAATTCTTTAAATCTTCTTCTTGTTAACTTGTTCATTTCTATTATCAAGTCTTCATGTCTAATATTTCTTACCTATGTTCTAAATTGTATTAATTGATATACACACATATTCTATGTAATATATGTACTTATGAAGTATATAATATAGTATATTACCAGTATTATATATTGCAGATAACATCAGTTATATTAAATATATAGGAAAGATTATTAATATATAAATGGACTGTATAACATCATTTAGAAAAATAGCTAAGTGATTGGTGGGTGGATGATGGATAAACAGAGAGATTGATTTGTTATGCCAAATAGAAATACATATTCCTCCACCTCAGTATTTATCTCTGAATTCTTTATCTCCAGAGTGTCATCTTTTGGTCCATTTACTACATTTCACATAATTTTATTCAGGAACCATTTTCATTTGGTCTAGTCAGAATAAGAAATGGATAACCTTATTCATTGATTTTTTTATATTTTTCCCTTACATTTGAGATATTAGTAGTCTAGAGGCCTTCTTTCATTTACCATCATTTGCTTATCTTAATAGGAGTGAGGACAATTTAATTCTATTATGATGTACTAATTTTCATGGAAATTTTGTTTCTTTAGCCACCAGTGAGTTAGGTATGGAGGTAGGTAATGTGAAACTGCACTTTTTGGGACCCTTGGCTATGCTTTATTTTGGTTTGATTTTAAGAGTATTAGGGTTAGATCTTTCATTAGGAATCTTGAATTTACTACCTTAATTAGGAACTCCATGGTACTAAAGCAATTAATCATAATCTTATTTGTCACTTTTCTAAGATTTGTAAAAGATATATATGATTTAATTTAATCAAAACAGATCAGACATTTATTTTCAATGATACAACCTAAAATATGTAATATTTCATAATACAATGTGACTTCAATTAAAAAGTAAAATATAGTTCATGTTAATAAGTATAGACATTAACATTGCTGAATACACTAGACTATTGCTGCTGATTTACTTGAATGATTGATAGTCTTTAAATATTTCCTTAAGAATGAAAGAGATATGGATAAAGAATAATTGATGAATATATTTGAATTTTTTCCTTTTTCTCAATTTAGACAAAGACAAGGCTTTGGAGGTAGGATCAAAGATCTGCAACTTGATTTTATTACCTAAAACCAGTTATAATATCAAATTTATTTTTAAAGAATTGAATCTATATTACATAAACTTTGAGCAAAAGCATAGATAAATTTCCTACCTTTCTTAGTTTTCTTTTAAAGATTTATTTATGCATATAAGAACTGGGGCATAGGTCAGAGGTATGGGTGTGTGTGTGAGGATTCACCAGAGACACAGAGGGAGCTTTACAGGCAGATCTACTGCAATACACTACTGAGGACAGCAGTGGGTGAGACAGAGAGGTCTGCTATGCCATATGGGTCGGCTACCTGGCCAGGGATTGAACTCATGCTGCAGTGCCTGCCTATAGCTTCATAGTGCTGAGACTTAACCTCTTGTGCCACCAGGGAGGCCCTCCCTTAGTTGTTTTTAATGAAAAAGATTAAACTATAAATATAGTAGGAAAGAAAACATTTTCAAGGTAAACATGGTTTTTGTCCTAAGCTAGACGGCATTCCTTCCTAGTGGCTCATAAGTATATACTATAGAGTTATATTTTGAATGAAACTGTTCATTAATTAAATATACCCTTGGTTTTAAGAAAAAGGTGTTTAGTCAGAAGCTGTGACTCTACATAAAGAATAAGAAAGTCTTAAATTGCTTATAACAAGCAGACTAAACGAAGCCTTTTTAAAATGCCATACCTTTTGAAGTGACCAGAAGTTCTTTCTGAATAACTCTATTGACTTCTAGTGTTTACATTGGCATTTAAATTCTGGCTTCTATTCTTTTAAATGATGAGGACAAATAGGACAAGAAATAGTATAGTGAGAAGGTCATTTTATTAATTAGGCTATTTGCTTATCTAGACTGAACCAAGGAGTCTTTTGCCCTAAAATGGTGTTTTCAAAATGACAAAACAAATAAAAGCTAAAAATAAAATCTTACTGCTTTTCAGATTTCATAGAACATAAAGTGCCAAAGTTGGAAACATATATATAGCTAAGTTACCAGTCCAATGTTTAAATTCCTTTGTGCCAGTTCATGGGAGATAACTTTTCCAATTCTTGAAAAATGGTTATATTTTTCAGAAAACACATACTTGGAGACAGTCACAGGAAATATATGTAAACATAAACACCTTGAGTACATACTCTTCTGGAACAATTTTTTTCCTGTGCTTGGTGATTCATAGTGATGACTTGATTTAAATATGTTTGTAAGAACTGCACCTTCTCTGACTTAGGGGCTCTAGCCAACATTGCATCTCTGTCAAGATTCTCATAAAAGTTTGTCTTTCTCTCATGATGGTAAACAAAGAAACAAAATGAAAAATCACTTGGTAAACATCCAGGTGAATTCCTTCAAACCATTTTTTAACTGTCTTTCCAAACAAACTCATAGTGTATTAATTTATATTTCTAGCTACTGCTCTAAAATAATAACATTTCTGTGGAAGTAGGTGAGCACTACTTTTTAGTACCAGTAACTGGAGACAAAAGAATACATTTTGAGGGAAGAGGAAAATGTCCACTAACCATATCTTGCCAACTACTGCTGTGACAACTTCACGATTAAGCACCTTAAAATATTTGCGCACTCCAAGGAAATACACTATAAAGGGTGTATTTTAATATACTTGTGATTGATTGTCTGCCACCTTGGGGTATTTCCTTTGTGCACAGATTGTTGTACTCTTCCATGCAACTATGAAGTCAATGCAAAAATTCGGAAAGCTCTTCTGAGTCAGTGTTCAGTAAGATCATATTACATGCTGAATTAGATAAGATTGCTATAAAATTGTCTTCCCAAGAGACATATATAAAGTAGACACAAATTTGTTTCAAATAATTTGCCTTCACCTAGAAGTATTTAATACTTATAAAATTGTTGGTATTTATCAAGTCTAATAATATAGATGCTACAAAAGCAGTTTCTCATATGTCAAGGAAGCATATATACCCCCCTGATTAATAAATTTGTGTTTTCTATCATAGATTGCCAATAGCCCACCAGACTAAAATATCAAATACATCCAGAGAAAAGCATCTTAAAGTAGAAGGTAAGATTTATTTGAAAGCTATCCTGTCCTGTCTCTATTGCCCTATTCTGCACCCAGTCATTTGTTATCAGATTTTAAGGTGGTTGAAGAGGATTATGAATGGAAGTGGGAGGCAGTACTAACTTTTATTACCATAAATACGGACTGACAGGCATCATGACTTGATTACTGTCTTCCCTCCACAGCAAAGAGCTAGTCAATAGGCTGTGTGACCAATGTTACTGGTAATGTAACAGGGTGGTTCCCAGGAAAAGGGAAAATTCCAGAATCCCTGTCCCACCCTCAGTGGAGTGGAACTGAGCAGAGATAAAAAGATGCTGGAGAGGAGACTAGAGCCAGAAGGAAGGGAGAAGAAAAAAAAAGCAGGATGGAGAACAGCAAGGAGACCTGGAGGAGACACGGGGAGCAAAAAATGTTTAAAAAACTGTGCTTGGTACTTAGTCCTAAACTAGTTGGAACAGATGTGGGTAAAAGACCCTGGGGAAATTAACAAAGGCAGCTTTCATCTTAATTTTAATTTTGCTCTTTTCCTCCCAAATTAGTCTGACTCTTTCTGACCCTTTCCTATGGGTCTCCACTGAAAGGTCCTTTAAACATGTGACAGGCTTTTGGGCCTTGCTTTGGGCCAATCCTATTTGGCTAAACTTTTACCCTCAAGGAAATGAGTAATTTTAAATGCTTAACTTATTAACTATATGCTTTGTCTTTTCTATATTGTTCCCTAATTATATTAAAGTTCCTTTCAGTTAAAAGCCTTATATGTTTATCTTAATGTGGCAGGTGGTAGAACCCATTTAGAGAGGGCAGGTTTAAGAGTTCTGAGGTGCCACTCTCCCTGCCCTGTAACAGTAACATTAATAATTAATTTACTTAGTTTAGGCCATAGTTTTTATCCCTGCAGGTCAAATCATTTCTACCTAGTAGAAAGCTATCCAGTGTGTCAAGAACAAGCCTCATGTCCAGTTGACTCACTCAGAGAAGTGCAAGTCTGGGTGCAGCAGGGTTCAAATGGGAGTGCTGTCTCCTGGGAGTCAAAAATCAGGCTTTGAAACAAAAACTGGTGCTTGAAGACTAGGAAGTTTTCAGGAAGCAGGGAACCCAGGAGTGTCCAGGCACATAATGAAAGGATGGAATTGACAGAGAAACACGCTAAGGTCCCACATGAGGTCGCTTCCTCTTTAACCTCTTGATAATCCCCATTCCCATCTCCATGATATGAAAGTTGTTAAGATGCTTCAACAGGATTGTGAAATGGCAATGAACGAATGTTTTCATTTTTGTTTTTAATTTTGCTAAATATTTAAAATGTAATTTCATGAACAAGATTTAAAATAGATTTGAGGCCCACAGCAGTGGAGGGAGAGGGAGAGTCCTCAAAACAGGGGAGGCAAGAGGACAAGAGATAGGGGCTATAGTGGTGGGAGAATTATGGGAACTACACCTGACAAGAGAAGTCAGGTAGTGCATAAAAAGTAACAACCATGTAAGGAAATAAATGTTAAAAGTAATTAAAAATAAATTATGAATAATTCATATCATGGAACAGGCCAGGGAAATAGGGCCTGGAGTAACTCTGGCCTAAATGAATATGCAGGTGCACCTGCTTTGTGTTGTACATTGCAGAGCCAGATGGAGAAGACAATGCAATATTCTCATCGTAAACTAAGAGGCTTATTTCATGGTAGTTTCGTGGTTTTTTCCAAGAACAAATTATATCTCCTGGGTATCTATGTAAGAATTTGATTTCTGGTCTTCCTACCCAACAATCTTGCTGTATAATATACTGAATCTGTGATTATAAGTGATGTTGAGCATTTTTTCATATACCTGTTGGCCATTTGCATGTCCTCTTTGGAGAAGTGTCTTCTTAGCTCTTCTGTCCATTTTTTGACTGAGCTGTTTACTTTGTTTCTGTTGAGTCATATGAGCTCTTTGTAGATTTTTGTCACCAGTCGCTTATCAGTTGAATTGTATGCAAAAATTTCCTCCCAATCAGTAGGCTGTTTTGTTGTTTCGGTTAGTGTCTCTTTTGCCATAAGAAGATTTTAGTTTGATGTAATCCCAGTTGTTTATCTTTTCCTTCACCTTCTTTGTTTTGGGGTATGTGTCTTTAAAGATGTTACTGAGATGTAAGTAATCAGGGAAATGCAAATCAAAACATAGTGAGAAAAAAAAAACAACGCAGTGAGATACCACCTATACTAGTGAGAATGGCACACATTAAAAAACAGGCAACAACAAATTGTAGGTGAGGATGTGAAGAAAAAGGAACTCTACTATACTGCTGGTGGGAATGAAAACTGGTCCAGCCGCTATGGAAAGCAGTATGGAGGTTCTTCAAATAGTAAAAATGCAGCTACCATATGACCCAGCAATTGCCCAAAGGACACAAAAACATTAATTCAAAAAGATACCTGCCCCCCCTATGTTTATTGCAGCATTATTTATACTAGATAAGATATGGAAACAACCCAAATGCCCAAAAATAGATGACTGAATCAAGTAGATGTGGTACAGTGGAATACTATTCAGCAATCAAAAAGATGAACCCATGGATCAAGTAGATGTGGTATAATGGAATACTATTCAGCAATCAAAAAGATGAACCCAAGATGAACATAGATGGAGCTAGAAGGGATCAGACTGAGTGAAATAAGCCAGAAGGAAAAGAAAAATATTGGATGGTTTCACTTATAGGAGTAATATAGGAGAGCAAAATAAGGGATCAGGGTGAAAATAACAATAAACAGAAACAAAATTATCAGGCAACTATAAATGAGAGACATTTTGCAAGGGAGGAGGAAGAAGAGGGGTCAAAATAGGAGAGAAGAGCACAAGGCACTATGGTGATAGTTCATGGGTGATTGGTGGTAGCAATTTTAGGTGGAATACATAATGATATAAAAAATATAAATTAAAAAATAATTTAAAATATATACTGAATCCCAAGCTGATGTCCCTGCCCTACCACCATTTCAGTTGTCTATGTATTAATTAAAGTGGATTTGTTCTGATCCACCCACAGTAACCACTTCAGGCAAAAATGGTGTAGCCATAGTACCCCCTCCCTTGCCTCAGTGGCTCATCTTTCCTCTTCTGATACCCCCAACAGGCATCGTTGTACTGTTCTTGCCTCACACCACACACATCATTCTCCCACCATACTAAAGGCAACATCTATTAATTTGGATTTCCATAGCTTCCTTCTCTAATCAAATTTTACTTACCCAATTCTAGTGTCTTTTGGGGTCTTCTTCAAATAAAAATCATGGAAAAGAGTGAAGTCCCATGTAGGAATTAAACCTATTACCTCTAACTAATGCAACTGACTATTTCTAAGAAAAACACCATATTTAAGTCCAATACAAAACACCTTGTCCTTATGTGCTCCAGCCCCCACTGAGGGAGGAGAAAATTGTGCTGGTATGTTTAAAGGCTGAGTAAAGGAAGGAAACCTTAAGCCAAGTAAATTGAAGATAAATATTATTTTTCTCTAAGGCTGCACAAGTGTGAAAATCTCCTTTCAAAGAAACAGACTTTGCCATTAGTTCTCAATTGCCAAAAAGTCAGCAATAGTAGCCCCTACTCCACTTCTGCTAAAAGATACTTTTTTCTCAGATTGTGAACTCAGCATTATTTAGAATCTTCTAAACTTCCAGCCTTCTAGGGTTTAAAAATATTTAAGTTTCCTGCTCAAAAGTAAATAAAGCAGGTTTATTTTGAAAATCTTTTGGCAGCTTTGTTTGCCTAAATAAAAGTTTTATAAATCCGAATCTGATCATTCAAATCCTTATGGTGTTTTCCTAGAAACACACCTCAGTGCAAAATGACATTTTTAAATGACTGCAATGGTAATTATGACCATTGCATCCAGAAACACACAAATGTCAAAGCACTTTAGTTGTTCTGAATGAACCCTGGTAATGTAGAGAAAGTAAATATCTCGATCAGAAGCTATAAGAGACCTAAGGTTGATGTGGTTCTTGGCTGTTATCAAAGCATTTGGGAGGAGAAAATAGACAAATCAAAAGTAGACTGGCAGTGGAATACTTTCCACAAGAGATAGCCTTTCTATTTAGTGAGTCTTTCTTCTTCACTATCATATATTTTTCTTATCATTTAAAATTTGATACAAGCTTTGCAGTCTTTTCACTTTAAGTAGCACATCAAGGAAATAACTTTAACTAGCGTTCTTTCTAGGTGTACTTTACTGATTTTATAAACAGGTCAGGTACTACAGGGATATTATTCCCTAACTTGCATGTTAGGGTCATCTGTAGCATTCAGGGTAGTTTTCTCTGTGTTAATGGTGGGTGGCATCTTTGGCGGTAGAAGTTAAGTCAGGATTTGTCACCTCAAACCATGAGAAATCTGTAAATTCCTTCCCTTTTAGACATTCTAGTAAATCCTCCATGCATCCTACTTGTTCAGTTATTGTTCCTTGCATTTGATCAAAAGGAATTAGTTAAATTTACAAGTTCTTTGTGATTAGAGATTATTAAACAACTACTACTTTTGACTGTGAAAATGTAGTTTTTCTATTTGTGTTTAATAATAACCTATTCCTAGAGGTTGGGATAAATGTTTAGGAAGTAAAATTAATGGAATTTGAAGATGAATTTAACAAAGAAGAAGTGAGAGGTATTCACTACTACTTTTCCTAGTTTGTGCAAATGGATGGAAGATGATGCAATTCATTGGGAAAAATGAACTATAGAAAAGGCCCAGGTTTGAAACAAAGATCATGTATTCACTTTAGATATAATCAACCCAAGGCCTTTATGACTTTGAGAAAAGTGATCAAATAGGTATACCACTCTGAGTATTTGATTTAAAGTAAAATATAAAATATAAAGTAAAAACCATAACTAATTGTGGTTCAGCTCACCTAGGTAAGTGTATGGAATATAAAGAGAAAAAAACTCTAGGAATGAGAAATAAAGCCTCCAAATTTAAAGACCAGGTAGAGGATATAATTTGGCAAAAAGAAAAAGGAATGGATAGCAAGATGGTGAATAAAGACAATTTTGTCTTAGAGGCTAAGGGAAGAGAGAGTTGTCAAAAAGTATCTTTTCTGAAAACTGTGTTCTAAAATTCACTATTTGATTAATTCAAATATCTCAAAAATAGGAGTGATAGTAATGAGGTCAGTTATGTGAATAAGGATAAGTAAATTGAAAGAATTTTAAACATCAAAATATCATGTAACTTGTGCTATTTTCAAAAGAAAATGCCAGTTTCACATTTTATTTAATGCCTTTACTTCTTGCCATTTTCTACTTTGTATGAAAACAAGTTTATAATGCTGCTTTATTTTTTCTACTTGTCACTATCTTACAATTTTAAAATCTTTTCAAGTTTTTCTTCTGTTTTGTTTCTTCCGTTATAATGGTTAGAACTATAAAGTAGACTAGGCAAAAGATTGGTTTTGCAGGTAAACATATGGTTTTATTTTGATTGTTTAGGACATGAGACAAAATGGTAGCTGCCATCATATCTGGGTTTTTATATTTCAAAGATAGTTGTTAGATTTGTTTGCATTAACTAAATAGTTTAACATGACATATGTCATTTTTATAATTCAAAATAGGTTATATAGTATTATTGCTGTTTAAATCAAGAAGACAGTATTTTATACCCATTCTATAGTCTGTTTATTGGTGATTTGTTTTCCCTTCTGATTTGTCTGCTTTTTCTACTGATTGTTGGTCTGTTTCAAATGTATTTGAATGCATTCTCTATATGTTATATGTACTGCCTCTTTTCTATTACATATATCATTTATAGTTTCTCAGTTACCATTTTGGTTTAATTCATATCATTGGCCATATAAAAAGCTTATGTATTAAAAATCTAGACGTTCTTTCATGGGTGCCTTATGTTTTCATGCCAAACATTGAAAAATTATAAATGCATAGCTTAAGATGATTGGTTACATAAATTGTGACATATACATATGACTGTAAACTATACAATAAGCAAGAATCATTTAATTTTTAATAAACTACCTTTCTCTGACTTCCTTGTTAAAATTTGACCATATAGCATTTTTCCCTTTAGGTTCTCACACCACCAAAGCACACATAGCCCATCATAGTCCATTGTGAACAAGAAACATTTAAAACATTAAAAATATTTGTAAATTCTTACCAACTAATATAGTAGATGCAATAATGTACATCTAGAAAACCATATAGGATACAAAGACTGGAAATACATAAATATTATCTATGTGGTGCAATTAGAGTATCATATTTTCTTCTTCATGACTTCCTGTAACTTTCACTTTAGTTTCTGTATTGTACATAAAATAAAACTCAATAATAAGAAATAGGTCTTTAAAGATTATGTTATTGAAGAGACTTTCTCCATTGTCTCTCTTGGCTCCTTTGTCACAGGTTAACTGCGGGTTTATTTCTGAATCCTCAGTTCTTTTTCACTGATCAGTATGTCTATATACATTATAATAGCAACTATTTTTATTGCTATAGCTCTGTAGTATAGTTTGAGACTGAGAGAATGATACTGCCACTCTTTCACTTTTTTTGTCTGGATTGCTTTAATTATTAGGGTCATTTGCATTTACATATAAATTTCAGTAATATTTGTTTTCTTTCTTTGAAAATGCTATTGAAACTCTGATAGGGATTGCATTAAATCTATATATTGAAATGCTATTGAAACTCTGATAGGAATTGCTTCTTAAGATGGCTATTTTAATATTAATTCTTCCAGTCCCTGAGTAAGACTACCTTTCCATTTCTTTGTGTCTTGTTCTGTTTCTTTTAAAAATTTCTTATAGTTTTCCTGTTACAGGTCTTTCACTTCCTTTATTAAGTTTATTCCAAGGTATTTAATGCTTTTCAAAGTGATTGTAAATGGGATTTATTTCATTTCTTTCTCTTCAAGATCATTGTTTGTATGTAAAAATGCTCCATGTTAGTCCCAGTCTTGTCTGGTAGGAAGTGGGATGCCCTTGGGAGGGAAAAACGTGCATGAGATCTCACAACCTCCAGGGTGAGTGACTATCAATCCTATCCAGACCAAGAGAGTTCTTGCAAACTTAGGACTCCACCAGTCCCATCTGGGTCAGGTACCAAGTCAGGGGCTAATCCATCATAGCCAGAGGCACCAGGACCACCCATGACATGCTCCCAGCAGCTCACTCAGACACCCACGAGTCCTAAAAGCCCAGATACCCACCTGGGCAACCCATGGCTGGCAGAGCAGACCTGAAAAAAAAAAAAAAAAACAAGACAAAAAGCAAAAAAACAATGGGGAGAAAGAAAAAATGGTCAAGAAAACCCTCCTGGGNATGGCTGGCAGAGCAGACCTTAAAAAAAAAAAAAAAAACAAGACAAAAAGCAAAAAAACAATGGGGAGAAAGAAAAAATGGTCAAGAAAACCCTCCTGGGAAGAATATACCACAGAAAGAAAATAGGTCTCTAGAAAACAACATGGAAGTAAATAAAAACTTCTCTGTTTACAAATGAAGAATTCAAAATCGTCATATTGAAAAACTCAGTGACTTTGCAGAAAAGGAAAAGAAAGCTTGATAAACATAATCAACAAATAAATGAACAAGGTTGAAACTTTAAATAAGCAAGGAACTGCAAGATATTAAGAGATCAACAGGGAACTAATAATCTGGAAAAAGCCATGAAAACAGAATAGATGACATGAAAAAACAAATTGGTTGTTTTGAAGATACAGCTACAAAATGTACCCAAAAATAGAGATACAAAGGAGAAATAGTGAAGAAATACTTTGAGAATTACCTGACATCGTAAATGTCAGGAAAGGAAATGTAAGAGTTACAGAAATCCCAGAAGGAAAAGAGAGAGATAAGGGAACTGAAAAACATCCAAGGAAATAAGAGAACTCAAACTTGAAGAGAAAAATGAAATAGACATACAAGAAGCTAGAAGGACACCAAAGGACCATAATAAAAGGAAAACTATAGCAAGACACATAACAATAAAGCTTCCAAAAATCCAAAACAAAGGGAAAGTAGTGAAACTGACTAGGGGAAAGTAGAAGATAATCTACAATATAAAAGAAATTAAGCTGACTATAGACTTCTCTGAAAAAACACTATATGGGCAAGAAGAGTGTGGAGTGACATACTCAAAAAAGTCCAAGACAAAAAGTTGCCAGCTCTACAAGAATCCAAAGAAACAACCTAATCAACCATATCCAAGAACTACAAAGATAATAATTTTAAAAAGCCCAAAAGCCAGTAAAAGAAAGGAAACAATAAAAATTAAAGCAGAAATAAATGAAATGGAAATAAGAAAGACAATCCAAAAGATCAATGAAACCAAAAGTTGGTTCTTTGAAAAAAATAAAATAAATGAACTGCTAGTTAGGCTCATGTTGAAAAAAAGGGGGGAAGCTCCCAAATAAAAAGAATCATAAATGAGAGAGGAGAAATTTTGACACAGCAGAAATCCAGAAGATAATTAGATAGTACTATGAACATTTTCATGCAAATAGAGTCAACAATCTAGAGGAGATGGACAAATCCTTAGAACTATACAGTCACACAAAGCTGAATAGAGAAGAAATAGAAAGGTTAACCCAATTACAAGCATAAAAATTGAAACAGTAATCAATATCCTCCCAAAAATCAAAAGCCCAGGACCTGATGGTTTCACAAACGAATTGTACCAAATGTTAAAAAAGGAACAAGTGCATATCCTACAAAAATGCTTTCAAAAAAAATGAGAAAAAGGAATATATTTAACAACATTATACTAGTAACAAAAACAACACAAAAGCAAACTACAGGCCAGTCTCCTTAATGAATACAAATGTAGTCATTCTCAATAAAATCCTAGCAAGCCAAACTGAACAGTACATTGAAAGGATTATACACAATGACCAAGTAGGATTCATTCTAGGGAAACAGAATGGTTCAACATCCGAAAATCAATCCATGTAATTCAACACATAAAAAGAAAAAGAAAAACCTCATGATCATATCAATGGATGCTGAAAAAGTATTTGATAAAGTTCAACATCCATTTATGATGAATGCCCTTGAAATACTCAGAATAAAAGGAACATATGTTAACATTATAAAAGTCATAGCTAGCATCATTCTTAATGGTGAAAAACTGGAAGTCTTTCCTCCTTTAATATCTGGAACAAATAAGGATGTCCACTCTCACATGTAATAATACTAAAAGTCTTAGCTAGAGCAATTAGGCAAGAGAAAGACAAGGAATCCAAATAGGAAAAGAAGAAATAAAACTATCATTATTTGCAAATGATGTGCTAATATAGAGAGGACCCTTAAAAATTGATGGAAAACTCATTAAAACAATAAATCAGCTTAGCAAGTAGCAGTTTACAAAATCAGTACACAAAAATCAGTATTACCTCCTATCCACAGTCTGAAGGGTAAGAAATTAAGAAAATCACCCATTTACAATGTACCAAAAAAAAATACCTGGAAATAAATCTAACAAAGGAGGTAAAGGACCTATCCAAGGAAAATTACAAAGCACTGTTAAAAGAAATAAAGGAAGATGAAAAGAAATGGAAAGACATACCTTGCTCATGGATTGGATGAATTAACATTACCAAAATGGCCATACCACTAAAAGCAACTTACAGATAACTATGAGGACTACACCTGGAGAACAATTGTGTAAGAAAATAAATTAAAAATAATTTTTTTTTAAAATTCCCAGATTTCTGGATGTTGATTTTTCAAGCTCCCATTTCACCATACTGATTTATTTGTTTATTAGTAGTTCTTAGTGGCATTTTTGGTGATAGCATTACTTTTCCAATTCATATTTTTTTTTTATATCTTATTCTCGTCTCATTGCTGTAACTAGGACCTTCTATACTGTGTTGACTAGTAGTGGTGAAGGTGGACATCCTTATTTGTACTTGATCTTAAAAGGAAAATCTCTCAGCTTTCCACTATTGAGTATGACCTTAGCTGTCAGTTGTCATATTTGGCCTTTCTTATATTGAAGTATGTTCCTTTTGTTCTGGACAACCAGGTAAAAAGAATGAAACCAGAGCAATCTGTCACATTTTACACATAAATTAATTCAAAATACTCTTAGGTGAAAGGAATGAAACCATAAAATATGTAGATAAGAATAGGCAAAATTCACCATGACAGTGACTTCAGTGATGTCTCTGGAGACTCAATTATAATAGCAAGGGAATCAAAAGCAAAAATAAATGGGTCTTCAACAAATTTAAAAACTTCTTTAAGGCAAAAGAAACTATCAGTGACATGAAAAAATGTTCTACCAAATGGGAGAAAATATGTCTATATCATATTTAAGGCTAATATCAAAGATCTATGAAGAACTCATCTAGCTCCACAACAAGAAAAAAAATAATAAGGTGGACAGAAGATCTAAATAGACACTTCTTCATAGAAAATATACAGATGACCAATAAGCTGCCCAGTACCTGTGGAAAGGTGTATGGCGGTTTCTCAGAACATTAATGATAGATCTACCATGTGATCCAGCAATTCCATTTCTTGGTATCTATCTGAAGATTACAAAAACAATAAAGGGATATATGCTGTTCAGTGTTTATTGCATTAATATTTACAATGACAAAAGCATAGAAACAACCTAAGTGACCAGTGATAGATGATATTTCTCAGAAGAGAAATATGATGCCTAATCCTTAAGAAATAGTCACATCAGTGGACTGCAAAGAACAAACACTTAACATTGGAGACAGAGCAGAGGTAAGAGAACCAAGATGGCACAGAACTGAATGGATACATTTGTGGATGACGAAGATAAAGGTTTCCAAGAAGAGGCAGTGAGCACATGAAGTAACATTACCTTGATCAAGATTTATTTATATTTTCAGATATATGAATGGAAATAAATATGCGAGAGCCACATTTCACTCTAATACTAGCTCTCCAACTTATACTTTTTTCTCCTATCATTGCAAGTCCTACAATCTATATGTGTATGTACCATCCAAATCAAGAATACCAGAGGGGCACTTGAGTGTGGAGATTAGGAGAGTTAGATAATTAGGTGGTATGGAGTCATTCAAGTTCTGTGTATAGAAAGAGGAAGGAAACATTTACTCTTATCTTAGTGCATCCTGATAAAGAGAGGACAATTTCTCAACTATCTGGGACTGAGTCTGTAGAGAAAATGATTGAAAAAGACAGTAAAAGAATCTAAGTTATGGCAGAGAAAGATTGAGTTTATTTTTACTTGGGAGGATATGGAAAATAAGATCTATTCCTTGAAGACCCATGTCTGGGTAGCCATCTGAAAACCCTTCCATGGGTCTTTAGTGAGAAAGAAGAGGTTCCTCTTGCCTGGAACACTCCTCTACAGGAACTGGACACAGGCCATTCCAGACCGGGCTGCTCTGTGTGTGTTTTCCAAGGACAAGCCCCACTCTACTGCCAGCATAGACTGAGTGACCAGCAACTCCTGTGAGAATGAAGGAAGCTCCTTCAACGCAGATGTCTGGATATTTTTGCTTTGGTTTTTGTTGTTGCTGTTTCCTCATCCATTAAAGATGAAGGGAACATCCAAGAATTTTTTTTTCTTTTTTAGGAAATTGGGAAGATTGGGCTCTTTGAAGAAAGAGATAGAATCAAAAGACTTAAGTTAAAAAATAATAGAGCTAAAAGAAGAAGACTATAGATCCATAATTAAAAATAAATTTCTACATTTCTGAATTAGATATATAAAAGAAAAAATATTGTATGATTAAATACTTACCCACCCCAAAGATGACCTGATAACAAACCCTTGTCTAATTGGATATATTATCATTGGATTTTTTGGTGACAGAGTGAAAAAAATGAAGGGTCAACCCCACTGATTCTACCTGGATAAGTTAAAGGCCAATCAAACCCTTAGTGGTAATATTTGGAGCTCTGCATTCTTAGGAGAAGGGGATTCATGCATTTCCCCCTTAAATAAATGCAAAGTGAAAATATTAAAAATGGACATATATTTAATTTTTTTAAGCTGTAGTTGCTTTTGGAGACAAGTAACAAGAACAGTTTGTTCATTACAGCAGGCCTAATAAATTTAAGGCACCAAATATGTAATTGGAAGTTTGTTATCATTTGGAAGATCTTTCTTTTAAAGAGCACAGGCACCCACCAGCACTAGGTTGGTGTCAAGCAAACAGCCAAGACAAATAAGCACTTGCTTACTGTTTGGCATGCAGGTGGTGGGGCTATTAAACCATGTTTCAAAGTCCAGACCCCTGAGGAATGCCTGGGAAGAGGAAGACTAATAGAACTGTAGAAAGAATGCCAATATACATATTGGGATTGAGGACAGAGAAGTTTTGTAACTTTTGAATTGAAATAAAATGGACAAATATTTCTCAAGTAGACAGAGATAAAGAAGATGACTTACAACCATAATAATGGTAACATTTTTTTAAAGTACTTGGTATGTGCCAGGTAACATGCTAAGTGTCATACTGAATTTGTCAAAATCAGTCAATAAAAATTATGATTATTCATGAGAGTAATTCATCCATAGCACATAACTAGAGGATGAACAATAAGTAAACCCACAACAATCTGACTTCAATACAACACTTTTAAGAACCATTGCCTCTTCCTCATCACTGAACTAAAATGAAAGGGTTTGTTTGTCTACATTTTGTTTTTGTTTTGTTTTTTTTTTTGAGATATAGAGAGAGCTGCTTCATTATCCCTCTTCTATTTAGAATTCATTAGTAATGAAATGATTCAGTTAATATTGCTAAGGCAAGCTCTTTTGCCTGAGGAAGAGCAGTCTGAAAGTTTCTTCTTTTGAGTTGTGATTAATTTTCTTTTTCCCATAGTTCATATTTAAGCCAAAAATCTGTTAGGTATATTTCAGAATGTGTGATTTCAGTGGACATTCTCAAAGCAAGCAAAAGAATGGATTGTAAATAAGCACTTATGCAGAAGCATTAAGGCCTCTCATTACTGCTCAGTGAGTCCCCACATCTCAGGTAGTCAGTCTCCTGACGTAGATCAAATTCATCACATTTTCCCCTACGATGGCTGCAGAGACTAAAAAAAAAAAATCCAACAAGACTGACTCTTTTTCCTTTCTCTGTTCCGTAAGTTCCAAGAAGAAGATCACTGGCACAATGTATGTATGCACATATGTGATGGGAATGGAAAACTGAGCACAAGGAGAAAAGGGCTAACACTATTTCCTGACAACGACATGATGGTGGCGCACACACTTTGTGTCATGGGGCATTTGGGAACACTCCTTTGTACTAATCACAGTTAGTGAGGGGTGCAGTTTACTCACCAGACTGGCTGATTCTAATGCCTGAGCTCTTAAATACTGTACCATAGGAATCTCAAAATGTCAATTGGAAGAAATCAACACAGTGTCACCTGCAGAGAGACTTCCTATATTTGTGGGGAGTAGATATGGACTAGTGCTAGAGCATTGCAACAGTAGGTCAAAAGATGGTACCAAGGTAGAAGACAGATCTATGGGTTCTCACCCATGCATGCAATTGCAAGACCACTCGGGCTCAGGAGATTGTAATGGAGTTTATTTTTTAAAAGGGTAAACAGTGAGTTCCTAAGACCACAAGTGGCTGCTTTCTCACCTCAGATAGTGTCCACAGTGTCCAGCAGTTCCAAATAAAAGGCTGCTCATGCAAAATCATACTTTCCAATCAATGAGGGCCTGGAGCTAATGGCACACTGGCAAAGAATAGGCCAGGATTCAACTCACAGGGACAGCTGGAAGCGCTCACAGGTAGGGCTACTGAGGTGCCATCACAGCAGCCCACAGAAATATTCTGAAGGCTGGGCTGGGCAGCAATGGAGGTAATAGCACCAGATGATCAGAAAAGTAGACAGTTCTCAAAGGTGACCTAGACACAGAATGCTGGTTACCTGTCAACTATGCTGGACAGCACTGGTCACTGTGCCAGTCACAACAGGTCACCAGGAAGCAGTTTCAGACATACCAGTGTTAAAGCTCTTTGAGATACTGGAATAACGAATAGCACAATAGACTCCAGGCTGAGGCCAGTGGCACTCCTTTCAGACAATATCAGAAGCAGGGCCAGAGTCAGGTGCAATGGCCAGGTCTCTGAAGGTCTCTGCCTTCTTTCTTCAGAGGTCAACTGCTGGATGATGCTGCTTTCTTCAGAGGTCAGCTGATGATACTTCTATCTTTGGAGTCCAGAAACAGAATGCCTCTGAGCTGGTTCCTTCCCTGCTTTATATCCCCTTTCATGGTCCCCCACTCTAGAAACCTAATGGGACCATTTTCAACCCTAAGTGACTGAATGGACACTTATAACCAAGCAGCTCATCCTTTTTTTTTTTTTAAATCCAAATAATTCATGAGCTTGGATTGACCCTTACTGGTTCATTAAGCTTTCACTTTATTGGTTCATTTGACAATTTAAATATTCGACAATCCAGTACCAAATATAAAAGGGAGAACTTGGTGCCCGCACAATGAACTGCCCAGACATGACCTGCCCTGCCTTTGGGTCAAGCTCATAGCAGGACCAGGTGTAAAAACATAAGGGGGGTGGGGCATGCAGCCGCACTGGGTATGGGTTCCACTGCCGTAGGGTGGGCCCTGCTGAGAGCCCACGATGTTATCCTGGAACTCAGTGGGCCTCTATTGCCTGTGGGTCCAGGGAGTTCTAATGCTGGAGCTGACCCAGTGGGACTCCATGCTCTTCCCTTCATCCCTGAGCCAGTGGAGCTGTGGGGCATGCTGTTGCCACTTCTGCCAGAACTTGCTCCAATTCAGGGCAACCGTATCACTAAAGGCCGGGGTGGGAGGGTGCTGTCTGCCCTGGGACAGCACGGCAGGAGAACCACTGCCACTAGCCATCACTGCTGGCTTTGCCAGCAGCCTGAGCCACAGTGGGGTCTCTGGTGGCCAGTGGTATAATGCCCACTACCCAGTGCCACCTGTGGCCAGTTGCACTGCTCTGTGGGTAGGGCTCTCATGGGTGGGGCAGCTCTGGCACTCAAATCAGCTAGTGCTGGGCAAGTCATCAAGCCTGGCCCACTAAGGCGGGCCTCCGTGTAGCCATCCTGCAGCCGCCTGGGTGCTGTCTAGAGGAAGCCCTTCTGGCTACCAGCAGGCAGCTCCTTTTGCTCCCACCAGAACCTCAGGGGCTCAACTCTCAAACCCAACTTACACCAGGGGAGGGGCACCTTTGTCCTAGGGCTTGTGCCTTGGAGATCTGGTTTCAGACTCTCCCAGCTTCTCTGCCTGTTTCCTATCCTAGAGCCTATAAGAGTCCTCTACCAGCCCCTCACCTTTGGTGTTCCAGTCTCCTCCCTCCCTGTGTCCATTTAGATGGGAGCAGAAATGTTCCCTTCGTCTTCTCTGCATGCTGCCCACACTTTGGCTCATCGTTGTATCACTAAACTTTCCTTTGGGATCCATTTGAAAAGCACCATCTGTTTCTTGCCACTACTCTGATTGCATTATTATAATATTAACAAAAGAAAAACTATAGTACATTTACATTTTGATGGTCAAGAAATGTTGTATGAGGGAAAATACCACGAAGTATTCTCTCCCACCCTCATTTAATCCCCCTTTCACTCTGCACTTTCTACGTCAGATTCTGTATACTCCACACTTTCACACTCACATCTTTGTTTTCAGCTCTTGCCTCTGTGGCTCTTGATTCATATAATGATGCCCCTACTCCTGGGTTCCATACCCCATTCTCGCCATCACATCCTACCTTCACCCCTTATATGCAGGACTGCCTGTGGTACCATCCACATACGTTCATTCTTTACAGTCTCTGTCGCATTCAGGGTACACCCTTAGAGGGTATTTTATTCTTCCAGACCTCCAAGGCACTTCATCCCTCTCCCTCCAGCATTAAATTACAATTTCTCTACCCATAAAAGTCCAGGTGACATTCTACTTCACATACAAAGCCTTTATTACAGAAACGGTCATTTCTGTAAAAACACTAGATTCTTTCACGCTGCTAATCTCAACACAACCAAACAGCCTTCTGTCTTCTTCAGCAGCTCATGCATGTTTCAGATTTTTGCTTGTGAATGAGTCCTAAATATGAATTTAAAACTATGTACTGCTTATATACCTGCATATACAGTTACCTGTTTTTTGAGATAATCATGCTTTTTCTATGTTTATTGTCACTGACAGGGGGGATTCAGTATTTCTGGGATTACTGGTCAGAGGAGAAATTACATAGTTCTGGTGTCTCTTTTTCTCTTTCTCATTCATTTTTCTTTTTTTTTCAAATGTGAGTCTTCCTAAAAGTCTGTCTCATTATATTTAATTTTTTAATAGGTAGGTCACTCAAATGTTCATTTGGTGTTTGAATTCAGCATGGAATGTGAAATAACAGGAAAGAGAAATATACAGACTCTCTGTTCTCAGCATGGCAATGTGTTATGTGGCTTGGGAAGGTATGTCTGGGAGTATCATATGGCTATTCCTCAACCTGGATACAGAAGAGCTTTGTATGGCATTTCTCACGGCCCAGCCCCAAGTAACAGACCTTCAGCTGAGCTGGCTCACATCTACTATGAGAAGTTTCAATCTAGCTCATAAAATATTTTCTCAACTGCAAAATATTCATGTTTTTTTTTAAAAAAAAAATTCACTCCTTTATCCTAACCCATTCCAAGATCATCTTTTGTTTCATGGAACCCAAGTTACACCCTAATTATAACAACTCAGTTTTCTTAGTCCTCACATAACATGTGAGTGGCTGAAGTGTTCATCTTTAAATGTAGCCTCATGATATAATTATCTACTATTAATTGAATGTTTGTAACAATACTCTATGAAGGAAGTCCTATTGTTATGCCCATTTAATAAATGTTGGCAACAGGGCTTAAGATGTTGAAGAAACTTACCTAGTTAATATGTGGGGACCTTGAATTCAAACACAGAGCTATCTAATCCCAGAGAGCAAAAATTTTACCACCAACCTATACAACATTCTAGAATAGACCAGTGTTAACTTTCTTTTTTAGTGAAATGTAAAGCCAAGCCTATTCCAGAAGTGCTCGTAAGACTCTTACTTTTCCAAGAAAGTCACCAAGAAAGCCATACCACATAGCAATGGGATGTATTCATGAGCCAAGGACAGTACTTGTATCGTTTCAAGACAAGGGTAAGCAGAAAATTCTTCAAATAGTTTGTGAAACTTTAGCCAGAAATAGCAAATCTCTTCTGTCTGCTTCATATCAGAGAGGATGGGGAGCTGCAGTGCTTCTTGGATTGTGCACTCCACATATTTTTTAGTACAAAAGATTTTTCCATAATTGAGTCAGTTTGCAAAAAATGCATATTTTTAACCAAACCTCTATTTGTCCAACTTTGCTGAAAAGTTCCAAACATGTTAAACTGGTTTGGGTGAAAAAGGCATCAAAGTAAGTGATGTCAGTCACTTGTAAAATGACAGTGATTGGGAGTTGCAAATGAGAAAAGGTCACAACACATGTGACTCTCTAGATCACTGACTAGTCCTTGGAGGTTTTCCCTTGCAAGGACACAGGCACAGCCGTGATGAAAAAGACACAAACACAGTATCCACAACAGGATTTAAATTTCCCTAAGACTTGACTTCCTCATCACCAGGACACTTCACATCACACAAGAAGGGTATTTGTGGCCCACATTTTTGCAACTTCTAAGGTTCTTTGCTTTAACTAAATATATGAGAAATAAATTCAGTATGTGTGGTTAACCCCCTGCCACTTCCTGTTTTGCACACATGCAGCTATGAATTTCTCTAAAAATCAGTTGGAATCATTCCATCAAGTGCTTTGTCACCACAGTTTAGGGGAACAGCAGAAAGAGCTATCAGGTGGTCCTAAATCTTCATCCTAGTTATACATGTCTATAAGCCAGTTTTTTAACTAACACCAAATAAACAATTTAACCATGAGAAATACTTGGGGCCACCCAGCCACTGTCCTCTCTTTCTGATAGTATATGTAATCATGTATATACATTCTCTATAAATGATGGTGATCTTTCAGAGCCAAAAAGACATAGTGTATGATGTTGACTGCATGTAAGTGTGACAGGATGCTCCCAAGTGCTACTTTCCTCCTCCTGAGTATCCTGGACTAATGTGGCCACATTGAAACCTTTTGAGAGTAGGGGGCAGGCCTGGCTGCTTGCCAC
Organism: Galemys pyrenaicus; assembly: GCA_019455555.1. Classification (NCBI taxonomy): domain Eukaryota; kingdom Metazoa; phylum Chordata; class Mammalia; order Eulipotyphla; family Talpidae; genus Galemys; species Galemys pyrenaicus. Next base: position 7,371,085 of record JAGFMF010011739.1, on the reverse strand, counting down.
GTTGTTCTATAGGAGCTTTTATTCCATAACAACTCTGCGCTGTCTCTCTGCCAGTAGTTAAGCCTCAATTTTGTAGAGCCCATCTGCATACATGTAGATCTATATATCATGCCCCTACCATTATCTGCTAACACATTTTTAAGCCTCACAATATCTTTTACAAACATAGTCCCTTCCAAGGTCTAAAACCCAACTTGAACTTTGAGTGAACCCAACCTCACAACTACTGATTGACAAGAATCAGGGCACAAACCAAAGCAACCCCATATATTCTACATGTACTATAATTAAGAAAGATCCCACAACTCAAAGTTGGCTCAAATTTATGTCACATCATTTATTCATCAAATGAATACAAACCAAATCATCTCCTACATTTGGAGAAGTACAAATGCCAGGTGAACAGGACAAATGGATCACATCAGGTCAAGCTGCTTTTCCAGATGAAGCAGGGTTACTCTATTGAGTCTTCTTTGTGAGTCCTTGAAAGCCAGAGGGATGGGGCTTCTAAGGAAGCCACATCCCATAATACTCTACTTTCTGGAGCATCTGGGCAGCAAATTTCTAGTGTTGAAGTAAACCTACATAAATTCCTTTAAACAATCTCATTAAGACATCATCTGTTGTATTATTAACTAAAAGTTAATAATACAAGGTTTTTCTAAACCTTGATGTGTTTTTTTTTAAAGATTTATTTATTTATGCATACAAGCACTGGGGTACAGGCCAGAGGTGTTGGGGGGGGTGAGAGGATTCACCACAGAGAGCGGGAGCAGAACAGGCAGATCAACGGAAGTACAC
>JAGFMF010011739.1:7352176-7370234 GCA_019455555.1 Galemys pyrenaicus | reverse complement strand
CGCCATGTGGGTCCCCTCCCTGGCCGGCAGCAGGGATCGAACTCGTGTTGCAGTGGCTGCGGTTTGCTTCATAGTGTGTTGCTTAACCCACTGCGCCACTGGGGAGGCCCTTGATGTGTTTTAATTACATTTTAAATATGAAGAAACTGGCTCATAAAGCTGGCATGGCTTCCAGATCTGCCTCTTGATACAGGCCATTCTCCATAGATAGTCAAGGAATGCTCTGCAGTGATTTGCAGATAGCAAATAAGTCACGGTTGCCCATGAGTGATCAGCTCATAGGAACCCACAAACTACATCTGCTGTTTGCTGTGAACAGGGACAGCTATTAGCAGGACATCTAAACATTGGGTACTGAACTAAACAGGCTACTAAACTTAGTAGCCTGCCTCTCAGAAGAAGGCGGTCAATGGACCTTCCAACAAACAAAAGAATTGATGAGAATTGTGGTGCTTTGAAGAACTCTACCAGCACCCACTAACTGAGATTTGCCAAAGATCCTGGCACATGGTGATCCCTTGACAAATGGATGTTCCCTTTATTTTTTATAAGTGATGAAAACAATGGAAGAGTCTTACATGAGACTTGTACATGGAAACACTTAGTAGATTTTTTCACTTAACAGTGCTTATCATGTGAACACCCAGAGAGAACTGAATCCTAAGTCAATTGTGGAAGGCCAAGGAAATAGAAATAATTATTTAAAATGTAGTTCCTATCTCCCATGCCATCATGTTTATTTTAATAGCATTTGTCAAAATTTCAAATTATCTGTTTTGTTCTCTGTTACATCCCATGAACCTGGAACAATGCCTGCCTGACACAGAGTATGTGATCCACAACTGTGATTGAATACATACATAGATATACACATACGTACAAAATACATTCTTCTGTATGCTAGAGGATAAATATATGCTTAGTTAATTTAAAAAAAATATCTAAGGTCCTATGATATAATAGGTAGGTTTAGAGCATGAGTTGGAAAGACTTCTTTCAATGTTTCCAGTAAAGCCACACTTGGACTGTGTATCCTTGAGTAGGTCAGTAAATGTCTCCTTGACTTATTCATACACAGAGTAACAATAATGATCTCACTAGATTACTCTTAAGATTGATTTGTTTAATATGTATGGAAATAATATATAAACCATACATTATATAAATACCATACAAATAAGTATCAGGATGACAAAAATAAGTGGTGAGATAACAGAATCGTTCTTATGTACTTAGGCACTGAGCTTAGCACAGCTCATACTCTTGGATGCAGACTCCCACTCTGAATTCTACTTTCCGAAGTAGTTCTTTCATTTTACCTCCTCCTAACCTCTGGTGTATGTATAGTTTCCATCAGTGTTTTAGTGATATGTAAGAACAGCAATCTTAACATTTATCTCCCTTTTATTCATCCCTCAAGTCCTAATTCCAGTGTTGCTGCCTCCCAGAAGTCTTTGCCCGTGTCCCCTTGTATGAACATCCTATAAACACATACTCTAAGTTCTTCATCTGTGGTCAGATAATCTAGGCATAGGTCTTTTCTAACTCATCTGGAGCTGAACCATAGTTCCCTGAAAAGTGTGTCTTTTCTCTGTTTATTATATATACATAGAATAATGTCTACAGTTGTAATTCAGTGAATGTAATAAATTAATTATGAGTGAATGAGACTTAGAAAGGCTGTAGTTTCCATTGGTTCACATTGTAGAAAATCCCTTTTTTCGGGCAAGTTAATAGTTAATGTTCCAAACACATTCTAAAGACTGACTCACGGAACTTCAGGAATGTGTGTCCTTGAAGGGGTTAGAAAAATGTCAAGCTGGGCATGACTGTTTATCTATTAAATGATATTTTCCTCCTTTTATTTTCCTTATATGTCTCCTCTAGCAATAAACAGGGTCTCTCTTCTTACCATGGCATGAATACAGCATAAACCACAAACTCCACACATTCCTTTGACTAAGGCAACTGTACATGTTTTCCAAATGAAAAAAATATATTAGATGCAAGATGTAGAAGTCATCAGCATTTTTTTAAGGTCCCAAAGATCCCTAGAGAAATTAACATTTGCAAAATCACTTTGAACTTTGGAGTTCAACAGCTTTTCCAAGAGAAAAATTTTCAACAGAAAGTTCCATACAATGAAAAGTTCCATTCCCATAAAATCAGAAATACCTTTCTGGACTCATTTCATATCAGAATGCAATAAGATTCATAAATATCTCTGTGAAGTTTGACTGTAATAAAGTTCAGCTATAAAACATTTAATATGCAACAGGCTTCTAGACAAGTTTGAGCACTCACTGTGTTTAACACGGATCCCTTTACAGCATTCTTCACTGGCAACAAGAAGAAACATAAAATGGAGCAAGAAAAATCTATAAATACCTGCAATCCAACTATCATAGACATTTTTACTCTTATTACAGATCAGGCTGAGGCAAGATGGCATTCAAGATCACTCCACCCAAAGTACGTTCATCGAAAGCTCTAACTGTCCCCAAACAGCATATAAAATCCAATTCTTATTTGGACAGGACACTCAGCAAGTGATACTCTCCAGTAGCTTCAGTAGCCTCTCCTATAAAGTAGTTTTTCCTTTAGAAACCAAAGTAGCAAGTTTCTTCCACCTCTCCCGAGTTGGTTTTGCATCTCCTCTTCCAACAGAGCCAGTATTCCTACCAAACTTCTGGATCCTGGATGGACTAACTATATAACAAAGTTCAGTGTGTAATTTCAGTTTGTAATTGGGTCTCCAGGCATTTTGATGTGGAAATGATATGTCAGTCACCTGGGGGATCCCCTCTATTTTCATGCTTCTCCAAGGATAACAGTACTACATCTCCATGGGTTTATTTTTTTCCTTTATTTATATATATTTGACATCAGTTATAATCCCCATGTATTCCCCTTCACCATATCACCAGTGCACCATCACCTCGGTCCCCCATGCTCCCATCTGCCTTCAACCCTCCCCCACCCCACCAAGTGTCCCCAATTTGTCCTTGTCTGTGGTACATATACACGATGGAATACTAGTCAGCAGTCAAAAAAGAAAAACTAGACACATTCATAGGAACATGGATGGAACTGGAAGGGATGATGCTCAGCGAAATAAGTCAGAAGGCAAAAGAAAAATACCAGATGTTCCTCCCCTAGGAGGAATATAAGGGAACCAAATAAGGATCAAGGAAAGGAATAAGAACAATAATAATAATAAAAATAAAGACACAAAAATCCATGGGTTTAAACGCAAACTACAGAACTTCTCCCAAAATTCACTCTTCATGCAGGTTTCTGCTGAAATGCATTCACCATATATAATCCTTTCCTGATGACTGATTTAAATTGCTCCCTGAATACTCTATGCCACTTATTCTTTTTTTTCTTCATAATTTTTGTCATCCCTTATCATGTTTAATCACTAGTTGTTTCTCTCCCATCACTAGAATGTAAATCTCCTTAGGGTAGTAGGCACTTGGTTTTACCTATTCGTTGTTGAGTTCTTAGGGACTAGAATTATTTCCAATACTTAATCAAGGTCCAAGAAATACTTGCTACTTTCGAATGGATAGATGAATCGATGGATGGATGACAGAAAAGGACACACATGCTACAAAGTGAAATAGGGAACACATTTAATTAGCTCATTTCAAAATACAACATGCAGTCACATACTTCTCTGTTTCTCTTCATGTTGGCCCCTCTGACTGTGATGTCCCAACTCCTTGAAAAATGATCTGTTCTTAATATCCAATAACAATTTCACCTACTCTCAGGAGCTGCCACAACTCTCACAAGGAAGCATGAATCATGTCCTCATTTATGTTTCAAATGTATTTTAAACTTATCTCTCTAGGGCCTCCCTGGTGGCCTAGTGGTTAAGTACTGCTATGTCCTGAGTTTGATCCCCAGGCAAGTTGCTGACCCACATATGGCACAGCAGACCTCTCGTGTGTCACGGTGAATTTCAATAAATCCGCCTGTTCTTCTCCCCACTCTATCTCTAGTGAATCTTCTCACCCCCATGCCTCTGGCCTATTCCCCATTTCTCCTATGCAAACATTAATTTTTTTAAAAAATAGACCTATCTCTATAAAATTCTTTGAACTAGGTCCCCTCACATTTGCCCCCATGTAAGACAGTGTATTTCACAAAGGCAGGGGCTGGCAAAATCATACAACATACATTGATTTTCTAAGGTGCCTAGGATACAGCCAGTAAGTAAAGTAGACAAAGACCCCTGACATCAATGGAATTATGTTCTGATAAGTGTGTATTAATATTTGTTTTTTAAAAATGGGGTTCTTCAGTGATATCTGACCTGACCTTCTTATCCATGAATCTCAGTATTTTATTCCCTATACCACATCGCCTGAGGACAGCAATTGCTCATTGAATAAACAAGGGGAAAAACAAGTCTGCCTTTTTGAGGTTTTCTGCTACTAAGTGGCCACTTCGGGGTTAGAGTAAGAAATCTAGTTTTTAGTTGATGAAAACAAATGCAAGGTAAGGGGAAAGTCAGAAGTCTTTTTAGGCATAGGTAAGTTCAGCAGCATAAAAGGGGTATCTATGACAGCAGGACCACAAGAGAAAGCCAGGGTAGAGGGCAGTGACCTAATACTCATTTTGAGATCATTCCTTCGCCTTCAAGAACAAAGCATTATGACTGACCGCAAGGCAACCAAGGACATCAATTGAGAATTTGCCATATGTGTGTATGGGAATTGGAAAAAATCACTCCCAAGTAATGGCAATTAGTGATTAAACCCATGGTTAACACATAAATGATTTGGTGTGGCACTTTTTTATATTCCAAAGAAAGCACTGGAAAAGAGGGATCCTCACAAGCCAAGGGGACTCACAAGTTTCCAAGATGTTAGGAAATCTCGTCTCTCCTCTAAGCCTTCTTTTCATCCTGTAATCCCTTCCCCTGTCAGTGAATTGTCAATATTCATTAAATTTCAAATCAGAACAGGTCCTATGTCAAGCAGAAGTAGACTCACAAAACATAAAATTGGGAACTTTGAAACCATAACTGCCTCACAAAATATATGATTATGGACACCATACCAGTAAAAGAGTGCCCCACTCTAACAGATTTCTGCAAGGGGTTATGAGCAACAAAATTAGTGCTTTACCTGGCATCTATCTTGACATCTATTAAAATGGTAGTGCATTCATTTCCTAATATCCAAACAGCTATAAACTAAGTAAAATAATAGGATTTTAGGACTGGAAGAGATATTTAGTCATGGCATTCATACTTCCAACTAGAGCTTGCAATTTTCTGGAAAAATACCTGGTCAATGAATATTCGATTTCTCTTGAACATCTTCAGAAGAGATTACACTGTTTATTTGTCTTCATACATCACCCAGAGATTTTTCAGCTGAAATTTGGTAACTCAGGAAGGAAGGAAGGAAGGAGAGAGGGGAGAAGGAAGGAAGGAGAAGGAAGAAATTTAAAGTATGATTTCCAAATGTTTAATCAAAAGAAAAGCATGCAGCGAAACCAAATTGTAAATGTCACTGACGAGGTGGAAGCTGTACAACAAAGCAGATCAAGATATCCCTGCACATAATTCCCTATTTCTCTTAATCAGAAGAATTAACTAGGGGTTAATTCAATCTGTGTAGTGTTCTCAGAAGAAGAATAGAAAGAACTTGCCCAGTTTTTTAAGCTGTTTACCTTAATGTTACCTGGAACACTTTAAATAACATTACTTGAAAATCCAGTCTATAAGCTGCCTTTGGCTCCAAGAATCATTAAAGAATTTAAAAGCTGTTTTCTCTCCTATCCTAAAAGCTACTGCCAGGGCAAGCAAAATCCAGACCTTGCAACGCAACACCCGTGAGTACCTGGCTAATCTCATCAATGAGGAGGCAGCAGTCACAGTCACCTCTGACATAGGGCATCGGATAGGCACAGTATTCTGCTTTCTTAATGCTACTTCAAGACGCTCACTGGCCCTTTCCACCGTGGTGGAGCTGTGGGCTTTAGAGACTTCCAGGCCCAGGTACCCACTCAGACAAAGCCAATCTCTCATGTCTGCCAATTCCTCTCTGGAAAGTTCAGGAGTACAGACTGTCTTGGGAGGCTTCTGATATTTCCTCTGGTGACGTCCAAGCAATGATGACAATGGCATGCAATGTCCACTGAAGCCCTCTGGGTAGTATATAATTATTGATGCAATTCAAACAAATGTCCCAGTTTAATCATCTAATGCTAGTGATGGCATCTAGGATCTCATAAATCATGAAAAAAAGCTTTTTTCTGTCTGAGTTCCTCAGAGAGTTTCCAACAACAGAATTCTAGCCAGACCTATGCAAAGCCAAAGAATTCTCCTTAGTCACCTGCTTGTGATGGCAAATCTGAGAAACGCTGAGTCTTGGGAAATATTTGGTGGTACAATTACCACAGCAGTGGGAGGCAGTCATTATCTTCTTCCAGGGGTCATCCTATACCACACCTTCCTGACCCTCAGCTAGGAAAAGATTTCTCAGGGGAGGTGGGAAGGCAACAGGCAACAATAGTCTCTTAGATTCTCTTATTCATTTTATGTTTTTAAGTTTGTGTTAAGTTTGACTCTTCTTTCTTTGCCTAAAGCTTGTTTAAGAATCTTTTTGAGAAATGAGTTTCTTGGAAATTTATAAATCTAAATAAGATAGGACTCTCTGTTCCTTTCCCTGACAAAAACAAAAGTGTGTAGATTAAAGTGTGTACACACCATACCAGATTTATTGACCTGACAGACCTTTCCTGTTCTCACCTGTATTTTGTGTTTTTTTTTGCCTGATTTATCTTCCTCATGAGAAGACAAACTATTAGATTTCTTATCTAAGAACAGTAACCCAGCAACTCAAGATTGTTAAATCAATTCATTTTATTTAGTAGAAAGGAAGGAATAGTCCCAGAGGCCCACTTAGTGTCCTTCCTGACACACGCCCAAGGGCTTGCCTAAGTATATTTCAAAGAAAAGTTTATGAAAGGATTATGGCCCATCTCTGTACAGGAAAGTTATACCACTATAGCTCTGGTAAAATGAATAGTCGCACTATGCAAACCATGAAATTCCCAAACCTTGGTCACTACTTCTTCCTTACAACAGTGGGTAAACACAAGGACTAAAAGAAGCAAGGGCTAAAAGAGAAATGGGGACACGGATTAGTGATGAGGCAACTTAAATAGTGAGCTTATTCAGACGCTTTCATTTCTACAGTTATCCTAAAAAGTCTTTCTCCTCTGCCACGAATCATCAAGACTCAATTTCTTTTCCTTCTATTTATGCAGGTAAGCTATATTCTCCAGCTTACCTTGCAGTTATATGTGACCAATGGAATGTTAACAGAAGTGATGCCCACCACATAATAGGCCTTTCTGATAAAATCACTCATTATGCAAACCTCCCTTTCTTTCCTCCATCATTAGATGAATAGAAAAGATTCTGTAGATGTAAAAGAGATAGGAATCTGAAGCAGAAGAAGCCTGGGTTCCTGAATTATCACTAGACTTCTCCCAACCAAATATCCATGAGTTTCATGAGTGAGAAATATTCTCCTCTTGTTATAAGTCTATTGTTTTAAATCTGTGATTGTGTGATACATAAGTTAGCCTGTCCTAATACATCCTATGAAAGCAGATTTCTCTGGTCAAAGATATGAATGTGCATACTGGATATAACTGATGTATATAGCTGATAATATTTTCTATCTTCCCATGTCTCATCTTACTATTAGTTATTTTTTAGTTAGTACGCTATACAATATACTTATAGGCATGTCTAAAGTTCCCTTGAAATTAAATATGGTTGTAAATAACAGTTTAAAAAATGTTTCTGTTCTGTAAGCTGCTTCTTAAAACCATAAATAGAGAGATGGGTTGAAAAAGGAGGTGGCAGAAGGGGATTATAAGCATAAAAATCCATATAGAAAAGGCATGCCTGAGAGAGTTGATAAACTACTCTCATATTTAGACTAGAAATCAATAAGATGTTCTCGATAAAAAAAGAGTTGGGACCAGAAGCCAAGACTCTGCTCCATACTAGTGTAAACTGATTTGTCCTTCCCTTCTGTTTGGGACTAGGGAAGGAACAACCACGTGTCTTCCACATTGAAAACTGGAGTCTCACATTTTCCTACAGACAAATCACTGACTTTCTGAAAAAGAAAGGAATGAAGGGAGGAAGGGAAAGAGGGAGGGTGGGAGGGAGAGAGGGATGACAAGGGGGAACACACAGACTTGGGAAGATTGTGATTATACTCAGTTGTCCTAGGACAGTGCCTGCATATCACTGAGGTAAGAGTTAGCATGAAAATAAAATAGACTTGATAGAACAAAGGGCTTTTGTAACTACTAGGAAGCGTCAATAAAATATACCCCTGATCTACTTTATTGTAAACTTTATGTCCTTAACCATTGTAATTGATGGATAGAATGAATTTATACATAAACTACATCTCAGCAAACATTCTCTCTTACATGCTCTCTCTGCCTGATACAAAGAGTCAACACAATGGTTCTGCCTTAAAGACTTGTCCAGAGTTGTCGCTGAAGCTCCACACATTTCTGTGGGGAACATGTTGGTCTAAGAAAACAAAATTCTGAGTGGTCCTGTGGTCCTGTGTGAGTGAGGTGGAAAATTGCTTTCCCCTCCAACTCCCAAGTGATCCACCCTGTCCGATGATCCTATTATTTTGATATTTCCTACTCAGGGTTTATAAACTTATTTCACTATCAATTGGGGAGGAAAGGATAATATGAATTAAACTCTTAGGGAGATTACTATTCTTTACAATCAGTCCTCTTGTTTGTTACACAAGGACTATTTTTCTTGAAGATTTTTTTTTATTTTAATTATGCACATAAGAGCTGGGTTACAGGCCAGATTCATGGGTGGTGAGAGGATTCACCAGAGACAGAATGGGGAAGAGAACAGTTGGATCCACTGAAGTACACTGCTGAGGGGAGCAGTGGGCGAGGCAGGAGAGGTCTGCTGCGCCGTGTGGGTCCCCTCCCTGTGGGGGATCAAACTCGCACTGCAGTGACTGCTGAAGCTCCACAGTGCGATGCTCAACCTGATGTGCCACCAGGGAAGCCTCCACAGGGACTATTTTCTATGAAAAATGTTGATGGGAATTTATCTCCAGGTTTTCTCTCTGCTCCTCCTTTTTTTTCCTTTTTTTTTTTTTTCCTTTTTTTTCCCTTTTTTTCCCTTTTTTTTCCTTTTTTTCCTTTTTTTTTCTTTTTTTTTCCTTTTTTTCCTTTTTTTTCCTTTTTTCCTTCTTTCCCTTTTTTTTCCTTTTTTTCCTTTTTTCCCTTTTTTCCCTTTTTTTCCTTTTTTTTCTTTTTTTCTCTTTTTTTCCTTTTCTTTCTCTTTTTTGCTTTTTCTTTTTTTTTCTTTGTTTATGCATACAAGAACTGGGGTGCAGGCCAGAAGTGCGGGGTGGTGAGAGGATCCACCAGAGACAGAGTGGGAAACAGGACAGGTATATTTGACTGAAATACACTGCTGAGGGGAGCAGTGGGCGAGGCGGGAAGGTCTGCCACAGCATGTGGGTCACCTCTCTGGTCAGCAGCAGGGATAGAAGTTGTGCTGCAGTGGTTGCAGTTTGCTTCATAGTGCATTGCTTATAGTGCCACCAGGGCAGGCTCTCTCTCTGCTATTATTAATAAATGTTTTAATTAATTAGATTGTGAATTGGGACACTAATGACTGAGAGAGCATCTAAACAGTCCAAACCCTGATGATAGCATTGCATAGGGCTAATGAAAATCAGATGAGTGCTTCCTAGTGGTCTAGGGGTTAACAAAAGATTAAACAAAATGAGTAAACAAAATGGGTTAACAATGCTATTACCTTTATGGCCTGGGTTTGACCCACAGCCCAGCAGCTAACCCACATGGGGCACAGCAGACCTCGTCTATCTTGCATGCTGCTCTGCCCCACAGTGTGTCCAGTAAACCTGCCTGTTTTACCCCCACTCTGTCTCTGGCAAATCCCCTCATGCCCTGTACCTCTGTCCTATACTCCAGTTTTTCTACACACACACACACAGACACTCACACTCACAGTCATGTAATGAACTTAAGAAAAATGTCTGTGCTGTGAGCTGTTAAAAGATAAACTGAGGCATTTACCATTTTAAGCATTTTTTGAGCAAACATCTATTTGAAAGGGACTGCACCAACCTGAAAGCAGCTAGGAGTGCTTTATCTGAGGAGGCTGCTCTGTAGTTTAACGCCTAGTTGGTTGTTTGTGATTGTTTTTAGCATTTTGATTTTGTAGCCGTGAGGCATTTACAACTTCAGATTTTGGCTTGCTTTGGCAGGAGTCCCCAGTCTGTTGTTCTCTTTGCTTCATTCATTTAACTGGAATAAGTTGAAGTGAGTTGTCCCTGGGAGAAGTTGTTATGAATCGATTTTATTTTCTTCTTTTTTGCTAATCTGTATTTTATTGCTAAAGCAGTGAAAGTAAATTCTTTGGACAATAACATAAAGAAACATTTACTCCTACTCTATTCTTTGTTTTTATCCCTAAAAGGAAACTTGAAATATCACTGTTAAGTAATCTTTAGGAAGATGCAGTGTGCTGAAGGAGGGTAAGACATAGATGGCTTTAATAAATGCTCTCCTAATCAGTGTACTCTTGGTAGCCACAGATTTGTTATCTGTGTTAGCACCAGGGTATGGTTTGGGTTCTTTTTTTTTTTCTGTAGCATGAGGGAAAACTTATGCTTTATTTTAATGCATGTAAGCACAGTCAAATGTCAACTAAAATCATATCCAGGATGGAAGGCAGCCTGGAAAAAGTTCACTATAGGCTCAATAACCTCTGAAGTATACACATGCACCACACACTTTTAAAGGGAAGTGGAATAGATGTTAAACACCAGAGAAGCCTTAGGAAAATTTCTGTTATACTCACAACAAAGATACAGGTGCACTTTCACTATTTTCATTGTCATTTTATTTGAAGATAAGCCAAATAATAATAATAATGAAAGGTCTATGCAAGACTTAGAACAGAGCAGAAAAGATGGTCCCATTTTCTAATGACATGATAGTGAATAAAGACTGCTACAAGTGAGTATAATAAAAGCAAAATGCAGTAAGATTGCTGATTTAAATCAACATAAAACCACCATGTATTGCTATTCACTATCAGTAACTAATTGGAAAGTGACATAAATATAGCCTGGATGACAGTGACAAATACTAGAAGTACAAGTGACAAAAAAATGTATGATTGTTGAGAAAATGTAAAAAAAAATTTAATAGAAATAAAAATCCTAAATAAATGGGACAATTCATCATGCCTGTTGATCCAAAGTAGTATAATAATTAAATTATAAATTACAAAACTAAGCAGTATGTAATGCTACATTCAGAATGTTTTGGAAACAGCTAAAGCAGCACTTCAGGAGAAATAAAGTCTTAAGTGCATATATTAGGAGTGGGGGAAGGGATAAATCTTAATGTAGTGCTTAGCACCCACTTAACAAAAGGCAGAAGAGGAATATTGTAGCAGAAATCAATGCAATATAAATAAATGCGTAAAAGAAGATCAACAGGTCCAATGTGAGTTTATATTTTGGTTGTGACCTTTACAAAAAAAACTTGCAAAATAGCCTCTACCAAGGTTGAAATAAAAAGGATGGCACTAATAATTAACATTAGGAATGAAGATGTTGATATAATTAAAAATATATCAGATATGCAAAATAGGATGAATAGTCTAAAGAATGTTATGATAGTATATTTGAAAATTTTGTAGAAAACTTTAATTTCTAGGAAAATATGTCACTAAGATCAATTCAAGAAAGAAATCCCATTAAAACATTAATGAGTTGTTATAATTTTTTTGCAAAGAAACCATCAAATGGTTTTGCCAGCAAGTTCTGGCAATAACTTAAAGAAACAAGTTTAAGTTTCAGTCTTAAACAAGTTCTTGTAGAAGAATAGAAAAAGTGGGATTATTTCTCATTTTATGAAGGTAGAATAGACACCTATGCAAGCAGTGTGGAGAAGCAGTGTGCGTCAGTCTTTCTTGTAAACAAAGATGGGAAAAATCCTAAACAAAGTATTTGCCAGCCAAATCCAAATATAAAAAAGACTGTGGGTCATGATCAAGTTGCCTTCATTCTCGGAACATATTCCCTTTGGTAACCTGTTGGCAAGCAAAATATATGGCTATTGATGCAAGGAGGTGAGGGATTTGGGGTTGGGATTCTCTGGAAGTTCTCTTCTGATAGCTTCCATTTTTTCCCCATTGAGTTAGGAAAAGGTATTATTGAGTTAAAATTCACTTAAAGGAACAGGACTCAGAGATTCGAGGAGAAATAAGATAAAGTGAAAGAATAAACAGAATAGTGCGATTGCAGTCATGCTATCTCAATTTCATGTTCTTGAATTTAAAGATCATTCAATGGAGGCCTTAGCTTGTGCAGTAAGGGGAAAAAATGGTCTTATTACTTACAGCTCATGATTATTTGTATAGAAAATCCAAAAGCTATTGCAACGTCAATATATAAAGTCAATTGCATTTCTATACACTGACAACAAATAGTGGAAAACATAATTTTGAACAATATTTCATTTAAAGATATAGTTCACATGTTTGTATTACATATACATGTATACATATTATAAAATAGTACAGATTCTTATGAAGAACTATATGTTTGAATTATGTTAATGGTCTAAATAAAGGGAATGATATTTTTGAATAGGAATAGGAAGAATATCATAAAGATTAAATATCAATTCACTAAATCGATATATAGATTCAGTGTAATTCTAATGAATATTCTATAAAGATATATTTTTGATAGAAATACCCTACCAGAAGTTCATATCTTAATGTTATAATAGTTAAAAATGTATTATACAAGTTCAAGAATGGAGAGATAGACGAATGAAACAGAAGAGTCTAGAAATAGACTCACACATATGGAATCTTGATTTATAATAGATGACTAGAGAAAGAAAGGTTCAATTCAAAAAATGGTGCCGAGACAACTAGCTATCCAGAATTTTTTAAAAAATAATTTTCTACATTATTCCATTCATAAAAACATACACATAAAATTAAGACAAATGTAAAAAGCCGTTTTAAACTATATTTTGGAGAATACAAGTGATCATCTTATGACATTGTGATAGAAAACATTTTCCTAAATAGGATGAATAATTCATAAACAAAGAAATATTTGAAATGACAAAAAATATCTATGTGATAATATATTTTGGTATTCAGTATACTTAAGGGGCCTAAAGAGGAAAAAAGGCTATAATTCTAGCTATTCTACAGTAGAATAATGAATACAATAGAAATGTTTTTCTACCTCCTTTTGGCTAGATGTAACAGTTTGTCTTCCATAAGACAATATATTAGAGAAAAGGGAGCGTTGTAGAAAGAAAGACAAATGTACTTTGGCAATAGTGGAGAAACAGAACAATTACCTTGAGAATATTTTTTAGCCTCCTTGAGAATCTTGATGAAGGAAACTAGATGTAGACCTGAGCACAGGCAGCTAAGAACTAAAAAAAGAGAAAATTACTTTCAAAGAAAAAGCAAGAGAAATGAGTAGATGATAGACTGAATATGAATAGATGAAAAATAAATTAATACAAGATTGGTCAAGACTATTCAAGTAATCTTCCTCCATATTTTTTTCTCACAGTCGATGCTCCCAGTATACATCAACTGAAGGTTAATTCATGACAGTCACTATAATAATCCTAGCAAGGGCAGAAAATAGTTAACTTCAGCCCCATCATCCCTCAGTGCTTAGACTTAACCACTCACTGGACTATGACCAATGAGTCTGTATTTGGTTTACTAAATTCACCTGTACAACTCACGCCAGGACCCCACCAGCGTCTAATTGGAGGGCCCCCTTCCCTCTACCACCCATACCCCACACAATTCCCTTGAGACCTGTGAGACACACTCCACAATTCTGATACGCTTCCAGTATTGATAACCAAGTGCCCCTGTAACACCTGAGTCTCCACTGCCGTATCTACTCCCACTCACTCTCTGTCTGGGGCTGGAGCCTGCCTTCTTACGTTGCTGCCAGCACACCATGTGGTCCTTTATAACCATCCCTGTTGCTTCATTATTAGTTGAAGAGTTTTCTGTTATGGCAAAAACATGCTTTGGGGAGGAACAAATTTACACCATAAAGGAACGTCAACCTCTCTGAGACAATTGTCCCATGATAGTAAAGATAGTATTCATAGGTCCTGATATTCGATCTTTCATAGCATCCCACTGCCTGCCAAGACAGCTCACTCGGCAGATATAAGAGCTTTGTCTATAATAAAAACTCCTTCTGGATTATGCTCTGTGAAATAAGTCAGTAGGAAAAAGAAAATTACCTGTTGGTCTCATTTATAGGAGGAATATAGGTGATCAAGGAAAAAAAAACAATGGTAACATCAATAGCAGCAGCAACACACAAAAAGAAAACAGAGTTAAAACAAACAGACAACTGCAAATCAGACATTCTGCAGGGAAGAGGGAGGGATTGGGATCAAGGTACAGACGGGAAGAGCACAAGAGACTACTGTGATGGTGGGTGGGTGAATTGATGGTGAAAATTCTGAGGACTACACCTGAGAAAAGAAAGCAAACGCTGTAAAACAAAAATTGAAAGAAGAAAAAAAAACAACTTCTGATTCAGATATCAGGAGGTATAGCTACCGTACCCCTCAGATGACTCGACTGGACAGTTTTCAGAGTTGGGGTATCTTTCTTCTGATCTGAAATGAGATGGGGCCACATACTGTCCTTCCTAGTAGCAGTGTGGTGAAGGGTCAGGGACTCAGGAATGGGTCAAATGGATTTAGAATCAAGGACAGGACTGGCTCTGTGCCAGGAGTTCAGATTTCAGTTGTCCCCTGCAAATGTGTGCCACTTCCCAATGGAACGATGCTTTCTCTAACCCTCCTCAACTCATAACACAACTTACTAAAGCTTCACAGTGCATTTCTGTGGATGTGAGGAATCAGAAGTGCAGTCACGAAATAGCTGTTCAGGACTTACAGAGAATGACCAGAGTTCAGGCTTTTCATTTTACACTGGAGGAAGCTGAATCAGAATAGTATTACTTTGACCAGGGCTGCATTAACAATTTAGCACAATGGTTAAGTAAACAGACTTCAGTCTCAGAATGCCCAGGAACGTTCAGCTGTGTGCCTTGAGCAAAACCCTAAACATCACTATGTCTCAATTAGTTCTTCTTTAAAGTGGGAAAAAAATAACCTATTACAGTTATCATAGTATGAATGAGATAACGAAAGCAAAGCTCTTAGGATAACAACAAACATATGGTAGAACAGTTGAGATTCAGTCAAGTCTTCTGACTCATATAGCAGTACTGTATTCTTCAGCCATTCTCCCTTTCTGATAGAGGAAATTAAAAATAAAATTACAGGAGCATTGTACATGTACCAACTCATTACTACACATGAGCTATGAATTCATTTCCTTTTAAAGATTTTATTTATGCATGCATACAAGAGCTGGGGTATGGTACAGGCCAGAGGTGCAGGGGCGACATTGAGAGGATTCACCAGAGATAGAGTGGGGAGCAGAACAGAGAGACTGACTGAAACACACTGCTGAGGGGAGCAGCGGGTGAGGCAGGGGAGGTCTGCTGTGCCATGTGGGTCCCCTCCCTGAGTGTGGATTGAGCTTGCACTGCAGTGGATGTGGAAGCCCCACAGTTCAACGTTCAACCACTTGTGCCATCAGGTAGTGCCACCAGGTAGTGCCACCAGGTAGGCCCAGTGTGCATTCGTTTTTAACAAGTATCAGTTGGCCATCTCTGTACTCGGTGCTGATAGCTCATACAGAATAAGAGCATGCTCTCTTCACATTAAGAAAAGAGCGTGCTTTGTGGTAGGCAGCATGAAGTGGAGTAAAGAGCAGTTGGGAGACTAGAGGTGAGAAGTTAAGGGGAATTCTTGCCAAAGTCTAGACTTAAGGCTTCAAAGTGCTTAATAACCATGGTGAGAATTGAAATTAAAGGAAGGTCGGTGTAATAAGGTAGGAGTAATAAGATTTACCCTTGACACATTATTATAATTATTTTGAAATCTTTGATTCATATCTGACAAGCCTTCTGCTTCCAGTGTTCCAAAATGAGGGCTTAAGTTGTTACTCCGTACTCAAGGAAGGACAGTCACTTACTGCCAGTGCACAGACCAGTGTGGGCGACGCACGTTATACCACTTGTCAGGCTCTCACTAATCACTGGGGAGGGAGGATGCCCAGAATTACTGGTTCCAGAGCTCCAGAAATGGGATATATTTAACTAGGTCTCATTTTCTTTTAAAGATTTTATTTATGCATGCACACTGGAAAGACAGTGTACCTGTCTTTCTCTCCTGGCAAATTCTTGAGGGCATGACAGATCCTGTTTAAATGGTAACGAAGTGGGACTAACAGAGCTGAGCAAGTAGGCCGGCAAGTGTTGAATTTCTGTAGGGATATGTGTTTGTTTCTGGGGACGGTGTGGCTATCCCTCACAGTCCCCACATAGTGAAGCTGTAGAAGGAAGAGCCTCAGACAACACCCTGAGTTCCTCAGCCTCAGTGGGCTTGGCCCCATGTCCCGGCATCCCAGGCTCAAGTACGGTCACCCTAATGGCATCAGGCAGGAATGTCTGTAGACCCGTCAAGACTCTCCAGCGAAACACTGGCGACCCCAGCTACTCTGTCCCTATTTTGGCCCTGCCTTTCCTCCAGTGTCTG
Organism: Galemys pyrenaicus; assembly: GCA_019455555.1. Taxonomy (NCBI): domain Eukaryota; kingdom Metazoa; phylum Chordata; class Mammalia; order Eulipotyphla; family Talpidae; genus Galemys; species Galemys pyrenaicus. The sequence continues at coordinate 7,353,470 of JAGFMF010011739.1, read as the reverse complement.
TTCTCCTCCCTGAGAAAGGGAGAAGGGCTAGCACCTTTCAGAAACTAAAACAAGACAATGTTAAACTCTGCTTCACAGCTCAATGGACCATAAACATTCAGGACCTAGAACAAATCTTCAATTCAGCCCCCTCCTACAGGTGCTGTGGGCACAAAGACTGCACAGTATATCTTGCCCTGGAAAACAGACTCAAATTATTTTTGTTAAAAAAAAAAAAAAGTTGCCTGGTAGAAAGTTTCATCTGTGCTTAGAAAAATAAGCCCAGAGGCGAAATAACCTCCTTTCTCTCCATATCACTTCCCTGAACACCCATGAGAAGACCCCACCTGGAAGCCCAGAACAGATGCTAGAAAAGTGAGATATTGTCTCCCTAGGTTTTCAGTCAGCAGCCAGGCTGGGGCATATGCAAAGCATTCCTGCCAACCTGCCATGAACCTTCAAAAAGACTCTCAGTCATGACACAATTTGCGTTAGCGGAAAGAACGACCTGAAAGCCAGAGGTCTCGTCTCTCGCTCAGGCTCATCATTACTTCCTCTGTGACCTTGGCATGTCTCCTAAAATTCTGTATGGAGTAGTATTGATAGAGTAAGCAGATAGTTATTTTTGTTTAAACCAGTAGCGTTGTGTGAATATGTACAGCGGTAGCTATTCAGAATTATGCCTAACATCAGCCAGTCTTTGCTGGGGAACCAGGACTCGAGGATACTGCTCTGCTCAGTGCCTCCCGCTGGAGGTTGCCCACTTCCCTACTAAAGTCTTTTCACCCTAGAATCCAATTATCAAAGATAATTTTGAATATCGGGGTGCTTTTCTCCATTCTCCAGCTACTCACACGCACACTTCCCTCTTCACACACATACACCAGCCTGGGCTTACCACCTTCAAAGGTAAGTTGTCAGCAAGGCAAAGTAATTGAGGGCCAGGCCCCAGGCTATGACTCTAAAATACATTTTCATACTTTACCATGTGATCTTGGGCAAGTTACTTAAAATCCCTCAAGTGCAAACTCTCAAACATTGTTAAACTATAATTATAGTAAGAAATATAGCACTCTAGCATATACATGTTGATATACCTATGTGTACACTCATAAGTTGAAACAAAAGTTTAATAAAACAATATGCTTATATGTTCTCAGCACTGTTTACTTGATTGATTCAATTTTTATAATTTTTTGAAAGATTTATTTCTTTATCTTTGTTTCTGTTTAGTCTGGTTAGTTCTTTGTGGATCTGTGTGATAAGTCCCTTGTCAGTAATGTTGTGTGTAAAGATTTTCTCCCAGTTGGTGGGT
>JAGFMF010011739.1:7324522-7352126 GCA_019455555.1 Galemys pyrenaicus | reverse complement strand
TTCACTATCTGTGCTTTAGGTGTTGTACCTCCAAAGATGTCATTGATGTGTATGTCATGTAGGGTTTTGCCTACTTTTTCTTCAAGAAATTTTATGGTTTCAGGTCTTATGTCTAAGTCCTTAATCCAAGAACTGAGATATAGGCCAGAAGTGCGGGCAGTGAGAGGATCCACCAGAGACAGTGGAGAACAGAACAGGCAGACTGACTGAAACACACTGCTGAGGGGCGCAGCGGACAAGGCAGGAGAGGTCTGTGGTGCCATGTGGGTCCCCTCCCTGACTGGCAGCAGGGATCAAACTTCTGCTGCAGTAGCTGAACTTTTGCTTCATAGTGCGTTGCTTAACCCACTGCACCGCCAGGGAGGGTCCCCAATTTTTATAATTTTTACTACAAGTTATGACCCACTAAATTGTTTTCATGTTCTACTACTATGTTGAGACACACAATTTCTAATCTGTAAAATGAAGACAATAATATTATCTTTCTCATGGAGTTGTTATGAAGATTGACTATAGTGTTCATATAAAAGTGTTTGACTTGGAACATAATAACTGCTCAGTGAATATTAGATGTTATTACTGAAGGCAGGGCATTTGTAGGAAATATGTCTTGCATCTCAAGTCCAAGAGGGAAGTTCCCAGAATCATAAACCTGTGCATGAATCAAGTAGAGTTCCTCACGAGGAGTGTGTACCATCACGCACGTCTGAATTTAAGCTTCTGTCCTGGAGTTGTGCGAGAACATGATTTTGGCACTGGGGCAGTGGCCATCTTATAATCCTAAGTCTCCACATCTGAAAACAGAAAAGTGATAGAAAGCACTTGGGTTTTAACAATTTTGAGTTGCTCAGTCAACCCTGGAACTTCCACCTCAGACTTTCTCTTTGTTTTAAATCAATAAAATCCTCTAATATTTAGATTTCATTAGTGTGTACACCAACTGATAAGCTCCTGTGAGCTCCTTTCCCTCTCCAGTAAGAAGTGGTCCCACATTTCAACTGTCCTTTGTCTCTCGACAGGAAAAGAAGGAACACCCTGGACCTTTCATTTCAGGGGAGTGTGGGATTAGGGGAAACTCAGGGGCCACACCTGCACTCAGGGCTCCGGCACTGACTTCCTTGAATGACTCTTAGGATCAGTAACCGAACCTAAGCAGCGAAAGAAGTGCTGTTTCAGGATTCAGTGCTAGGCTCAGTGGACGGCGAGAAAACAACTTACCAATTCTTCAGTGCTGCTTGGCTCTGAAGGTAATTATCTTGCTGGCTGGCTGACATTACTACTTTTAGTTAAGGGTTCCAAGGGAGTGGAAGGTAAATAACCAGCAGGGTGTCATAACACTGAGGACAGAGTAGAAAGTTATTTCTAATCTCCTGTGCACTTATGGTCGTTTCCCAGCTCCAGGAAAGATTTGCACATGCTGATGAGTGGTATCTGAAGGCTGGCAGGGCAAAGAATGTGAGCGGATGGCAATAGAAGACTTGAGCCTTCCATATGAATCACTGGTGATTCCTACCGCTGATCCCAGCTGAGGCAGTCCAAGTCTACTCTTTCCTTTCTTTTCCCTATGCTGTAAACTCTCCCCTCTTTTAGTCAAACTAGTCCAACTCAGTAGTTCTGACAACCACAAACTGAAATCTGAACTTCTTCAGTTTCCAAATAATTAAGACAGGGAGAATGAGTTCAATGAAATATGGCCAGATTAAAATAACCAACTCAGTATTGCCAGAGAAGAATTCAGGCTGAGTCTAAGATAAGTGCCCAACCCAGAACTCTGCAGTAGACATATGGCAAGTATTAAGTTGTTTTTTAAAAATTGCACTTAAGAGTTCATTTGGTAAAGAAAGGAGAGATGGAAACTAGTATTTATCAAGCATGTATTTTTTTAATCAGACATTGTATATGTTCTCTCGTTTATGTCTTACAAAATGCATATATCCTACCTATTAACATTCCTATATTGAGGAATGAAAATGAAAAATAAGTTACCCAAGACTATAAAGCAAGTAAACATTAAAATTAGCATTTTGCTCCTGGTTTTTCTCATGCAAGAGTTCATGCTTTCTTAAATGCTCTGCATTGCCTCCTCCCCATTCCTAGGGAGAGTAAGTGATATAAATGAAAGTAAAGGAATGGAGAGAAGAGGAAGAGGGACAATCTAAAAATAGGAGAAAGAAAGGAGAGAAATAGATACAAGTAAGAAGTTAAAAGGGGCAGGAATGCAAGAGAAGAGAAGGAAGAATGATGAGCACCTTGGCTTTTTAGCAGAATTTGATTATTTGGAATTTGAATTGGGTAGGAAGCCCCTCTAGACTCCTCAGGGAACCAAACTGTTGTAGAACTATTCTTCCTAGTGTCACAAGAACAAATGCCAAGGAACTCTTCAGTCTCCCAAGCAAGAGTTGAGAACTCAGACTGTCTTCTTGCTCAGTCATGACCAGAAAAGTCTCAATGGAGTTTCTGGTGGGGCTGAAGAGACAATCCCTTTAGTTTACTTGTACCAAAAGAGAAGTAGTTGGGGACCTGCCAGCATGAGTCTTACCTCTTCCCTGGCCTACACCACCTTTTCAGTCTTATAGTTGCAATGAGCACGTGCTTTAGACAAGAAATAGGGACCATACAAAAGTGCATTTGATTATTAAACTATTTTTATCACTGAGTTTCAGATCTACCCTCCGTTCTCAGTCTTGTAATGCTGGTGCAGAGCCTCTGCAAATCACATTTCTGCTTTGCCAACTGGATCTTCACTAGGACCTGTGAGTAGTGAGCACCAGAAAGAGGTTGCAAGGGGAAGACAGGAGCAGGCAAAAAGGGCCAGCTCCTTCTTATTTTCTTGCTTGAAAATAGTCAGCATCAGAACTAAATTCTGCTGAATTTAGTTCCAGTGTTTAGATTTTCTTCACTGTCAGAACCAGCTTCAACTATTCCTTTGGTGATAGCATCTACCGCTGGCACCCCTCCTTAGACATGGAGTTCCCTGCTCTGAGGGTCACTCCTCTGAGTTTCCAAGATGTCTCACTAGCCTGGAGCACTCTGCCTGGTTCTGACTTCTAGCTCCTTGGGCCCTTCTCCAAGCTTCTAGATCTTTAATATGTAGGTTGCTTCCTGAAATTGCTACCTCTGTAATACCTGTGTTCCTCCATTGTGTTTGTTTGCAATGCTTCAATTCCTCATATTAATTATTTTCTTTTATTAATTTATTTTTCTTACAATGTTTTCTTTATTTTCTCAGGTGTAGTCCCCATAGAATTTTCACCACCAATTCACCCTTGTGCCATCACCAACATAGTCCCTTATGTTCTTCCTGCCCTTGTCTTGATCCCAACCCCTCTCCGTCCCCTGCAGAATCAACACAAGTGTCCAAAAACAGATGACTAGATCAAGAAGATGTGGCATATATGGTATGCATGAAATACTATTCAGCAATCCAAAAAGATAAACTAATGCCATTCATAGAAACATGGATGGAACTTGAAGGTATTATGCTCAGTGAAGGAAAAAGAAAAATATCAGATGGTTTCACTTGTAGAAGGAATATAGGAGATCAAGGGGCAAAAATAAGAACAAAACAAAAATAGACAACTATTATTTTCTATTAGAAAAATTTGTGGGTGTCCATTTCCTGTTTCTATCCAACACAATGCTGAGTGATACTCTGAGATTACTCTGCTTACAGCTTTTGATAATGGTGTGCTTTCTTTAGCAATTCAAAGAACTGTCTCTTGTGGTTTTCAGGGTAGACAGAGGAGTTGGTGAGCTTTGAGATTGTGCTCTGTCTAGGGATTTCTTTAAAAGGACAAGTGCTCTTTCCAGTGGACAATAATGAGCATAAGTACTTTTTTTTTTATTTTGCTGTAATTGCATTGGGTTTGCTCTCTTACTTTCATCCTCCTCTGTCTCATTGTTCATATATACGAAGGTAACTGATTTTGTATGTTGTGGGTATTGATCTTATACTCTGCCACTTTGCTAAAACCACATAGTAACTAGCCAACAACCACACTTTTAAAAGACAATTGCAAATATTTTACATTCTCTTCCCGGATTGTAATATGTACAGTTTTATTTGGGGAAAGGATGTACCACCTTGCTCAGAAACCATTTGTGAATGTTGTCTCTCCCAAGAAAAATATAAATCGCCTTAAGGAAATATTAAAGAATCCAAACAAATCAAACATTTTCTCTGTTAAGTAGGGATCCCTTTATCAAAATTTTATCTTGTTGAACATGTTTGTCTTAATTAAGTACTTAATCTAATAGTCTGTCAACTAAAGTATCAGGAAATGTTATTCTGAAACAATGGAACTTAAATTTTAAAATAACCTCTAAGGAAAAGAAACTATAAACATAAACAAAACCAAATGAAGTTGTAGAAGCTTAGTGGACGTCTTCCTTCCTGACTGGAAAAGAAAAGATCCCAGTAACTGATAGAATGTAAAGAAACATCACACCCAAAAGTGTGGCAGGACCACAGTGGACTATGGTGGAGAATTGTGGGTGTGGTGGTGGAGCATGTGGTATGGTAACATGCTTCTGAAGAGGTGTCAACCTATAACTCTAAGTCATATCTGGTGTGGCATACCAACATTACTTCAATAAAAAAAATTAGAATTCAAAAGACATTGTATTGTCAAATATTAAAATATTTATGTAAAAATATTGGGTTTTTTTGTTTTTTGTGGGTGTTTTGTTTTGTTTTGTTTTTTCAAAAATCTCCATTCTTCTTACTAGCCATCTTATCTTCTGCCCTCTATGCTGCAACTACTTTTCTGCTTGCTGTCCCTATATGTTGTTTTATATTTTCTATAGTTATATATAGATGGAATCATACAGTATATATTCTTGTTTTTCTTTTGCTCAGTGTGATGATTTTGAGATTCATCCATGTTGTATTAGTAGTTCTTGCCTTTTTTGCTGCTGAGTAGTAGTCTATGGTAACCTCATTTGCGTACTGTAGTTCATTGATGGACATGTGGATGATTTCCATTTGACTTTCAAATAGAGCTGCTGTGAACATCATGTATAAGTCTGTGTAGATGCGTATCATTCACATGGGTGTTTTTGCTTCAGTTTACACACACGTACACGGGTTAATGTCATGAAGTAAAAATTGATGAAAAGCAACAAATATTATAATTTGGAATTACTTTGTCAAATAAAATAGTGAGTAATAACTTGGTACATGAATTACACTAATAATCAAATTAGGCTGTGAGGGTGATGAGTTAGACAAGCATTCAAAGAAGGAAAGTAGAGGCAGGAAAAATGACAATGAATTTCACTTAATTTAATAGAATTGTGATCCCTTTGTGACATTTGTATTTTCAGTAACAAGTCTCAAACAGTGGACAGAAAAACATCAAAGCTTTGTAGCTCTTTTTTTTTTTTAAGATTTATTTATTTATGTACACAAGAGCTGGGGTACAGGCCAGAGTTCTGGGAAGTGAGAGGATTCACCAGACAGAGTGGGGAGCAGAACAGGTAAATTGACTGAAATACACTGCTGAGGGCAGCAGCGGGCGAGGCAGGCAAGGCAAGAGAGGTAGGAGAGGTCTGCTGCGCCATGTGGGTCCCCTCCCCCGCCTGCCGCAGGGATCGAACTCGTGCTGCAGTGGCTGCGTTTTGCTTCATAGCGCGTTGCTTAACCCACTGAGCCACCAGAGAGGCCCTGTAGCTCTTTTTCAAATAAAAGACAACTTCTGTACAATTACCAACTGAAAATATGTAGTAATCTCTCTACTACAAAATTAACTTACTAAAGGAATGGAAAAGAATAAAACCACAGAGTTGTCTTTCACAGTTGCACAACTGATGGCAAAAATAAACAGAACTAACACTATTCTAAGAGATGCATAAAGCCAACCACAAAAATAGCTTCAGAAATAAATCAGAATGAACTATTAAAAACTTATTTTTGCAAATGACCCTATTACATGTTGCCCAATATCCATGGCATAACATTGTAGAACAATAATTATTAATACCTAAATATTCTTGAATTATACAAAAACACAGACTTGACAATTATGAATCAACACATAGTAGTATATACAGTTCTCATACGAGGGAGAAAATGCTTGACAAATTTCTCTATATTTTAACCCTTGCAACCCAGGCTAAAAATTAGAATGAGAATTTTTTCCTCTTAATTGACTTGTTTATATACACACATGCACACACATGCACATACAGATGAAAGGTTATAGCTACTTGAAAATGTAGACAGTCCTGGATGACTGTCTATATTTTATTTGTAGAGAATAATCCCTGCCTCCTCCCAAAATAAACCTCTTGATATCCATTTATTGTTGACGGAATTGGTGAGAATATTCAATACTATTAGCATTTAGCTACTGAATATGCTCATTTTGAGAGCATTAGTCAAAGAAATAAATGGCAAATATAAACATTCCTTTTTCCCTCACACTAAAATTTTATACCATTACGGAAAAAGGACTCATACACACTTTGAAATGAGGAATAAGACAAAAGTATTGCTTCATGACTATAATACTAATGAAGGAAGAATACTGATTTCAAGAGACCTGCACAATTAGTGCAACCCAGAAATATAATCATGAACCATCTAAAGATGCCTTTCAGAGTCCCATTGTCAGAATTTTTAGAATAAATATAAGAAGTAGTTGAGATTTCTTTTTTTTTTTAAAGATTTGCATACAAGCACTGGGGTACAGGCCAGAGGTGTGGGGGGTGAGAGGATTCACCAGACAGAGCAGGACGCAGAACAGGCAGATTGACAGAAACACACTGCTGAGAGGAGCAGTGGGCACAGCAGGCGAGGTCTGCTATGCCATGTGGGTCCCCTCCCTGGCTGGAGGCAGGGATCGAACTCGTTCTGCAGTGGTTGCGGTTTGCTTCATAGTGCATTGCTTAACCCACTGCACCACCAGGACGGGCCCAGTAGTTGAGATTTAAGAAAGTCTACCATGAGGGCAAGGACTTGATTGCCCAGACCTGAAGATGTCTTTCACTCCTCAGAAAATACAGCTGGTTGCCCAGCTGGACCATTTAAATACCACATCCAAATGCTGCAAAAAAGGATGGTACTTTCCTGGCCAAATTTGTATTCTGATTCCATTACCCCTATTTCTCAGGTTAAATCATTCAACCGTCCAACTTTGAAGAGTGCTACCTTTATCAGTCCACAACCTGCAGGGAGAAATCATTCCTTAACATTCATATGAGAACATTAGGAAAATTTAGGCTCCACTTATATATCCCTGAGTTGGTCAATCCCTGATTGACCCTGATTATAAAAAATAAATTTATTATTTTTATGAGAAATTTAAAATGAAATTTTATTGTATTATTTATAAGTGCTCATATTTTTAATCCACTAAAAATTTGTGTGCCCAGTATTTATTAAGTGATTCAGAGATGCAGAATATTTGAAAAGCACTGAGGTATCCCAGTGTTGGTGACTTTTTGGACAAATAAAGAAGAAAGACCTGAGATTTACCTAAACTGGTGAGTTTTTTCTTTGAAGAATTATGAAAAGGACTGATTTGGGTGAACATTGTGAAATGCAATATTTTTCAATCAAATAGGAATGTCTGATTACTTGATGAGTAACTGTCTCAAGTTTGGGTACCTGGTTTGCAGATGTTCAGTGAGGATATGATTTCCTGTTACTCCATATAATGGATAACCTTGTATTGGATCCACCAGGGTGCACACAATCTCTCGTCTGGGCAAATACAGACTATTGGATCCACGGGGTGCAGCGAGTCTCTCATCTGAGCAAATACAGATGAACCCTTTGTTGCCGCCGCTTCAGCCCAATAAGCCTTCCCAATAACACACTGAAGTCAGCTAAGTTCAGGTGGCTAAAATGGTGCTTTTGTTATGAAAGCAGTGGCCAGAAAATGCAAACTCTTTGAGTCACCCAGCCCAGCTATTTCCTTTAGAATCCATCGCTGAGCCAAGTGGTTTTTATTTTGACCTCTCAAACTAGGTAATGCTTCCTTGTAGCAGACATTGGGATAACTGCAGACAGCTGGGTGCACAGCCCACTTTTGGGGAGTGGAGAGGGTGTTTTCAGACCAGTTTTAAAACCAATTACCCGGCTTATATAAGTAAGGACATCAGCAAGAGGTTGGCACGAGTGGAGTGGGAAGCATTAGGAAAGAATCACAAACAGCAAATAGGAAGAAGCCACGGGAGAAAACAAACACAGCAACAGAAGGAGCAGCAGCTGGCGCCAAAGAGAAGAAGAGCTGACAGTCTTCTGCCAGAATTTATACTTCTTTTTTAAAAAGGAAAAAAGAGAGAAAACATCAAAAATGGGCAATTTCTTCTTTTGCATTGGTCCAGTTTTACGACTGCCACGAGACTAATCCAGCCATGGATATAGATTGTTTCTTTTTCTTCATCTCTGCTGAAGTTTTTTCCTGCTGTGCCTTGAGCCTTTTCCCAATTTTGTTTATTCTTTGAGGCACAGAAAGAACCAAAGTTCTGTTCTTAGTCTTTCTTCGAAGAATTATGAAAAGAACTGATTTGAGAAAGATGGACCACATTAACTTTATAATTCTCCACCAACTCCAAGTCATGCCCTCAGGGCCATAAATGCAGTTTTGGGTTACAGGGATTTCCAAGTCTTTCTCGAATGCATTCGTCATTATGATCACCTGTTAACAAAAACACTTTAGACCATCAATATTTAAAATAATTTGCCCCCTATTTTGCATTTATAAAAATATTATAGGGGCCCACTACTTTCCAGATTTCAAAAGAACAAAATTGGAAAAAAAAAGGATTTGTGTAGTGTTTTAATTCAAGTATCATGGATTCACATTTTTTTTAGTATTTTGGAATACAGGACCTTCCCCTTTTAGATACAGTCACCATAGCAGACCATGACCAAAGCACCCACAGTCCTCTAGCAAAGTCCACTATGCTCCCTCTTCCCCTCCCAATCTAGAAGTCTAGATCTATGGTCAGCCTTTAAGGGTTAGTTTCAAACTTTGTCTCTGACCCATTGTTTGGTTTCTCTATAGTCCACATATAAGTGACATCACCTGGTATTTTATCTTTTTCTACCTTATTTCGCTTAGCATAATCCCCAGAAGAAAGGATTTAGCATTTATTCCTCAACACTAAGCAAAATACTCATGTTAGGATCATCTTCCCTAAAGTTCCTAAACTTCTAATAAGTTACTGTGATGAAGACTGTGGTATGGCAGACATTAGTTGTATTTTCCATCTTTTCCTCTCAGCAATTTCTTCTTCTGAACATTATTTTCGTAAAAACAAAGAAAAAAAGGAGTAACAGAATGGAAGATGATTTTAGTGGAGGTGGCAACTGCTCTTGTAAGACAAAATATTGTTGCAAAATGTTTAGCACATGCATTCTGAAAGAGATAGGCAAGATTCTTCAACAACTAGGTCAGGGTTGAATTGAAGCAGAAATTCTGGCAGAAAAGAACAAAGCTCAATTTTGAAAGTCAAAATGTTTGTATTGTTATTTGGTCAGGACTTTTCTTTTTATTAATGATGTGCCATTGTTTTACTTCTCTGTTAATAATTTGACAATCTAGTATTTAATGCAAAAATGTTAAAAAGAAAAAAAGCAACACTTCTCAAACTGGCCAGTAGAGGGAGTGTTTTTACTCCTGCGTCCATTCCACGTGCATTTTAACAGTTTTTTTCTTAGGTAGGAAGTAGTTGTGAGATAGAATGTGAGGCAAGAGGCTAGGAGATATTATTGAGTTAAAATCCATCACTTCTTAGCGGCTTATTGGATATAGGAAGCTGGAGGAAGGAATCCAGTGTGTCTCATTTAAGACTTAAATTCTAGGTAGGTGGTGCCACTCACTGAGATACAGAATATAAGAGCAGTGTTTTCTGAGAGCTGGAAGCATGAGTTGAGTTGACAAAATTAAGTTTGAGGTGTTGGTGGTACATATTTCAAATGCATATTTCAAAATCTGGACCATAGATTTAGATCTGAAAGATCTAAATGAAGGTCCTGGTGGCGTACGTGTTAAATCTCAGCGCTAGCACCACAATGGCCTGAGTTCGATCCCCAGCCTGGGAGCTAACCCACATATGATGCAGCAGACCTCTCCTGTCTTCCCCGCTGCTCCCCTCAGCAGTGTATTTCAGTAGATCCACCAGTTCTGTTCCCCACTCTGTCTCTGGTGAAACCTCTCACCCCAGTTTTCTATGTATAAATTTTTTTTAAAAAAAAAAAGAAAATTAAATTCCTGTGATCAAATGGAATAGACCAGAGAGCCCAGAAAACAACATACAACAAACTTAACTTCAGATGTTTGAACACTGATGGTTGATGATTTCCTCAGTCTTGAAAGATCTGATTTGTGTCTCAGCGAGTGTTCAGACAGGGTGACTGATATAAAACAAAAATAACTGCCCTGAATTTCTTGATCTTCCCTCCACAGTCCTGAGCATAAGGAACAAATGAATGGTCAGTACCATCTTGAAGTCACACAGGCCCCAACTTAGATCACCAGGCGTATTTGCTAAACAACGATGCCTGCTCCCTTAGGGTCCTTGTCTTTTCTGGGGTGTCTCTCCTGCCAGTCTCTTGACCACTTTAGTCAGAAGAGGCTACTTCCCCTCTTCCAAATCCCCTAGATAGGAGACCGGCCTCTTTCTCAGGCCAGGCTCTATGAACCTGAGTCCAAAGAAATGGTTCTCACTTCCTAAACCAGTACTACATTAAATTGAAACCAGAAAAAGCAACCCCTCTTGTGCTTTCTAGGGGAAATAAGAAGAACCAACAAAAGTTTTGCCTCTTTGTGACATGCTTTCCTGACTGCAGAACACAATATCCCTAAAAAAGTTGCTTCTTAACCTCACAGCCCGATCAGTCAGCATGCAGGGAATCTACCCTGGCTGTGAGATGCAGTGGTCTAAGCCTGAGCAGTGGGGAAGGCAAGGGCTTGCTGTTTCTAGAGTCACAGCACTCATCTGCAAAAGACACTGTAGGAGAGTCTTTAAAAGCACATCTCTTACCAGGCATCCTTGTCTTGGGACTCTCCTAAAGTTAGGTGGACAAATGGCTGTTTTCCCAATGGGGTGGCCCTCTGATTGCTGATGTGGGCCCATGTGTGGAGGAAACCAACTCAGTCTGACCACAGTGTGTGCTCTGCAGACGTGGCCACTGCCCTTGGGTGAGAAAGTATTCTGGTCCATCAGAATAATGATTCCAGCATGTTCTCAGCAGGTTCTTGCTTGATCCCGCAAGGGTACCTCTATCCCTCGGCACGATATGTTGTACTTGGAGTCCTTCCCTGTTTGAATTTCAGTATCAGTGAGAGAGAAATAGCAAAACAGCATTCCTTCATGTAGATAACCAGTAGGCAGCTGGCTACTTCTGGTTGGTAACATAACTCCACTAGTGTATGTAGCAGCTGGGTTTACTTAAGAGGAAGACAGACATTCCCCTGCTCAGGAACAGTGTTGCTGAACATTACTCCAGTAATCTGGCTACCTGCAAAAATAAAACCTTGAAGAAAAAGGGACCTGTCTTTGAGTCAGTCAGAGCACAAACCCAGATTTGCCACTTAACAGCTGTGTGGCCCTATTCATTCACTCATTCGTTCAAGAAATATTTGTGGAGTGCATACCGCATGGCAGGCACACCTCTTAGACAAGCTAGCTGATCTTGCCAAATTCTGGTTTCCTTATCTGCAAAGTGGGGGTAGCAATACATACCTCCTGGGGCTACATGAGGAAAGTGTGAGATGGTGTATAGAAAGCATGTGGCTTACATGATGTCCTCAATGAAGGACAACTGTCGTAGGTATTATTCCCTTCACCCTAGCCTATGTTAGCTTCCTATCCTGTGGGGACTCCTGGTAGTGCCAGTACCTCTCTCCCTGTCCTCGCCTGGTGCAGCGTAACCTTATTTCTTCCTGTCTTTATATAATGTTCATTGGCCTGGGACTACTCAAGGAGCAGTGTAAATAGTGGCAGAAATCACACACTCTTGTCTGCTGCAGAGCTCACCTTTGCTCTCAGGTGCTCACCATGCTCTTCCTATTGATTCTCTCTAAGGTCAGCATCTCACATCAATCTGATAAAACACTATGTGTCTGTTTTGGTTTCTCATGTATATATGTATGTATGTATATTACTTTCTGACCCAAAATTGAACAGGTTTCTCAGCAGCAGGCAAGATAAAGTGAGAACTTCGACATAGACTTTTAGTAAGAAGTTGGCCCAATTAGCAAAATCAATCCAAGAGCTAAATTAAGCTTCCTTATACTCAGTTTTGTTTAAAAAAAATTCCTCTCCAAATACTGTCTGGTTCATCCAGGGTTATAGTATAAAGGAAGAGTAGATGGTACTGAAAACAAATTCTATGGCCTGACCTCTCTTCAAATTGTCCCATCCCATTGGTGGTGGCACTGACGGTATTGAGGTCTGTCCGGGTAAGGTCACAATGATGATGCCTGCAAAGTCAAAACCAGCCTTCCTACACAGCTCACCAGTCTCTCCTAAAGAACTCACCGTCTCTACTTCAGAGCTCATTCTTCCTCAAAGCCTCGAATGGAAATCCTGACCCTAATGAGAGAGGTTCTGTTGGGGGAAGCCAGAGGCTGCAAGAGCTGTGAGCAACGGTCAAGGACAGAAAGAGGTGTTATGCTGAGAACCTTGCAAGACTTGCAAACAAGTCATGCTAATCTTATCGTCTTTCTGAGTGAAAGCGTGTATGCCTCCATCCTAAGAGCTATATGCAACTCTCGTTAGCAGCAAGTCTCGCGAGGATCTCAGCATAACACTTCTTTCTGTCCTTGACTGTTGCTCACAGCTCTTGCAGCCTCTGGCTTCCCCCAGCAGGGTTCAGTGATTCTGATGTGAACTGAAAATCACATTTGTTGTAAACATCATTCTGTTCATGTATTCATTCAGCAAACAGCCACTCAGCTCTTCCTTTGCACCAGGCACTGTGTTCTGCACCACATTTATAACCAGTCCTCAGTTATCTAATGTAAGTACCTGAGTCTTGTTTCCCCAGGATTGAATTCTGCATAATCTATGCACATTCATTCCTCAAACACTTGCTCTCACTTACCCTTTCTGGCTGTGATCCACAGTCTGTCTGGGATTCAGTATGTCAGACCTCTGCTGACACTCCCAACTATATCACAGTGTTCCATATTTAATCCATTCTAAGCCTCTTCCCATCTTCAGGGACACCAGATTACCCTTTGGTTGTACTTGCCCATATTTGATTACCTAGACAGAAGACCTTGCAAATAGTTAGTGCTTACATCAGATCTCCCACTAATAAAGTAACCTACGTGAAAACAGGAACTTGTGTGGTGACCCTATCATCTAGACCTGTGGTTTGTATCTAGTAGAAACCAAAAAAATGACTTTTAGATGAATGGATTACTGAAGATTCATTCTAGGCTTTGTTTACTATAAGAAGGACTACAACCCTTGCCATTCAATGATGTGCTAAGTGGGAAGTGCAACTTTTGCTTTGTATGCCACTTTGTATTTACAGAGCCTCTTAAAAAAGAAAAAAACCCTCTTATGTATTCCAGGAAGCTGGAAACTCATCCTATTCCCAGTGAACTATGGGAATGAGACTGAGCTACCTGACTGAAGGGCAAAAACAGAAACAAGCCCTGGAAGTATGTTTTCCTTTTTCAGTTAACCAAAAAGAGGAGTGTGCATAATAATGTGGACTTTTAAAAAGCAGAGTATTTCTCTCCTATGCTTTTTCTCATTGCCAAATATATACAAATGGCATAGCAATTTCCCTTCCCCCAGAAGCCACCGTTTGAAATATGAAATGAATGAAAAATACAGGAGCGTTCCTATCCATTATTTTCTTCCTGTCAGTGGTCAGAAGTCCTTTGGCAGTGAGAAGCCACACACAAGATCTTAGTTGCTCAAAAGAACAGAATTCATTGAATGATGCAGCACTTTAAATAGTTTAGATATTTAAAGAGAAGCTAATATATGTCACATATTTCTCTGCAGACTTAGTAGAGCTTTGGGGAAAGTTTCAAGATAATAGGGGAAAGTGGAGTAGACTGGTTTTTCAGACAAGCCTAATTCTCCTCCAACTGTATGTAATTCCCAGATCACTGTCTTTTCAGGCTCATCAATTTGTGTTTTTCAGTAAAGGCATGCATTGAGCAGGCTGCTCTGTGTCAGGTATGAGTTGTCCACAAATGCTGGGGAATTATTACAAAGTCAAGACAACACTGAACATATCAGATATGTTTTTGATATTAGTGGAAAGGAGATTTAAAAAAAAAAAGAGACTAGAGTTTATTATGTACCAGGAAATTACTGTCTTAGATTATCAATCCAAATAATCAGTGTCAACAGAAGAAATGACCATGAACCCTTAAAATCAAGCTTTGGTTTCTATGTCCCTGGATAGTTGTCCTTGAAGAAAGGGCATCTGATACCACTGTACCATTTCTTTTGGAGGCCCAGGGCTGTGAGTCTCCTTCTCTTAACCACGGTGAGTATTTTTATTTACAGCTGGGATGAAAATTACATGTACCATTCTTTTAATATGGAACTCAGTTCCTCCTTTTCCCTCTTAAAGAAGAGAAAGTTTTCCTACCAAATCTGTTATTACCAAGTGGTATTTTCTTCTTCCGAATACACATTGGACCCGCCAGTCTGCCAACTCAGCAGATGCAATGTGAGTGTGCACACACACACACATACACACTAGTGGAAAGTAAACAAAAATAGACATGAAAGCATGAGAAGGACTAAGGAATATAATACTTTTTTAATGCATGCTCTGGTGTGTTTTGACTGAAAAATAAAATATTCCAAAAGTTAAAGTAAAAAAAGTAAGTAGACGGAAACATTTGTAGACCTGAGACTAAGAAAGTGGTGCTAAAAGAGGTAGTCATGTGTAAGACAGACTCCCTAGACGAGAGAAGTCATAAACAGAAGTATCAGACTGTAGAGCCAGACTTGATATCTCATCTGTATAAAGTGCTGTGAAGGAGCTAGACCCAAAGGCAGTACTCTAGGAAACATGATTGGGCCCTAAAATAGTAATCAGTCACAAAGAAATGCTCGCTGAAGGCTAAATCAAGAACACCTGCCAGAGCAGATATAGTCTTCAAAAGGATATCACTGCAGGACTGAATGATTATATTTTTTTTAGTACAATGTTTGCTTTCTTTTCTAGGTGTAGTCCCAATAGAATTTCCACCACCAATTCACCCGTGCACTGTGACCATAGTCCCTTGTGCTCTTCCTGTCCCTGCCTTGATCCCAATCCCTGCCTCTTCCCTGCAGAATGTCTGATTTTTCAGTTGTCTGTTTAGTTTTGTTGTGTTTTTTTGTTGGTGGTGGTTTTATTGTTGTTATTATTTTTTCCTTGATCCCCTATATTCCTCCTATGAATGAGACCATCTGGTATTTTTCTTGCTCCTTCTGGCTTATTTCACTGAGATTTTTAAATGCTGAACCAGATGATACCTTTGAAGAAATATAGGTATCTCAGTTCAATGAAATCTGAGCTACACCACCACCATAAATTCTATAATTCTGTAATTCTTCCTCAAACTACTCTGTTGATTGATATTTGCAGCAGGCAGATGCTCAGAAGAATTCATTTACTATAACCCTCTGTCAAGCAACATGATGATCCAAGAATATTATTCTTCAAAATCTAGAGAAACACTTCAGTGAAGCACTAAAACAATTAACAAGAAGTATTTAGACTTTGACCAGAGATATTTAGAAAGAAAACACAAGTAGGCAACAACTTAAGGCTCAAGGATCAGTAGAAGTATTCTCTGGACATGTTCCAGAGACAAAGTAGCTATTAACAATTATTGAATTTATTTAAATATAAATTGAAAATAAAGACATCTAAAAATCAGTAGAGGATGGCTGTGATACAAATCACTTTTAAAAACCATTTATTTTGGATTTTGCTGTGTGTCATGAATTGCATGAACCTGCATGTTTCTAAATTATAACTTTATATGTCAAAGCAGATTGTACAGCCAAGAAAATCTGAAAGAATTTGCCTATTTTAAGAGGATATTATTTATTTGTCTATCTATGACCTTGTTGCAAAAATGTTTTTAAAAAGTCAGATAAAATAAATTTAAACCAGTAAGAAAGTAAGAAAATGGGAAAATAAGGTCATGCAAAGAGTCAGGGAAAACTAATTCCCTAGACATTCCGTAGACAGTATATGCCATGGAAGAAGAAATCTCTCTAACTTTTCCCTTCCATCTCCTGCAATCGTCCAGTCTCCTCCTGAGTTCTCTAAATGCTGTGGATGGATGACAAACCCACAATGCCAAGCATTCAACTATAAGCTAGTCAATTCTCCCATTCCTTTCCTAAGGAAGAGAGAGAAATGAAATTGTAACTATGTGAATATGGGCGGGTAAGGGATTTCGAACATCCTCCCTCTAGATTCCTCCCTCTAAGTTGATTGCCGCCTTCTACACAATAAATGAATTGGATCAATAAAGGTGAGCCTTCTACCACAACCAGACTTTAGCAAAGATAAGACAAAAAACAGCAATCCAGGGGTAGATAAGAAAAAGTCAATGATTCTATCACTTTTTAGATTCTTAGAAATTAAGTGATATCATTCTTTTCCTCTTGAGTTTGGAAATAAGTGAGAGATGAATATAGGAATCAGGAAGATGGAAACTAAGATATCAGCTTTATTACTGGGGTATCTGAATTTGAGGGTACATTTTTACCAATAAGCAGAATATGAGATATAACAAGTCTCTTGAAAACAGAACCTGCAAGTTAAAACACAGGCTTCTCCACTGCAGAGGGGGAGTATACCCTGGTGAGCTCCAAATGCACGAGCAGAGTAGTGGAATCCTGATAAGTGACTCCAAATAGAAAGGACCAAGAAAAGCCTGAACCACATGTGTTTAGAGCCTCTTGATTAATGAATGAGAGTGAGAAAAAAGCTCACAATTATATCTTTCATACCTCCCAGTCTTGCATGGATGGGATGAGTAGGACACAAACATTGTCTCTGAAGGACTGCCAGGAAGCAACACCACTTCAGATGCATCATCAAATAACTCTGGAACACACACAAAAAAGAATGGGAAACAAATCTCTGCAAGGGTCATTTCTTAATTCTGTATAAGCAACAAGGTAACATACACATTGATGGCATGAATAGGTACATGGGGCAAGACTACCTTGTTGTTGTTGTTTTTCCTTCTTCTTTCATCCCTAACAGTCTAAAAGGTATGAGAAATTGGCAAGTAGCATATTACCTGAGGCATCTGGTGCTGTCACCCCAGGAATTGAGTCATTCTTTCCCCTAAAACCCTTCAATTCTCTTTCTTGTTCATATGTTTAAGTTCCAATCCTTTAGACCATCCAACAAATTCAAATCTTGTGGTCTACGACCTTCCTGTAGTTAGTATCTCATATGTTATGGTTCCCTCTCTCACCACCTCCTTCACTCAAGTTCTGCAAAGCACATGCACTGTCACCTGGGAACTCTTTTCCACTTGAAACACTGATTCTGCCTCTACTGTTTAACCTCAACCCATCCTTCAAGACTCCATTTACTGCAGTTTTGAGAGGTTATGTTAGGGGGAAAGACCCTCTTGAATGGATTATACAAATAGGTTATGGACTTCGACCCCCATTCCAGACCTACAAAATCCAAGGACTACAAATCCTATAAGGTCATTATCAAAGAGCAGATCATTGGGACCTGAGAGTGGAGTTGAGCAGCCAGGCTGAATATAAAAGCAGACACATGGGTCTTGGGGGGCCCTTTTTCCTTGGGAGTCAGCTCTCAGTGCACCGTTGGGTTCCAGCTCCAAGGAACTGGTAGGATATTTACAGATCTGTATCCCTCTCTTCCCCTTGTGTTATTCACTACGCTATTTCTCCTTCCCTTRTAAATAAAACCCTTTATTAACCTTTGTTGTGTGTGCCTGCAGTTGGGGCATTATAAGTGCCGTTCGAGCACGCGGGTAAAAACCCAGTCAGGCAAACCCATTTTATATTAGGGTTGCCCTGTGACAGGAACACTACCCTATGGGGTTCCCCTGTAACCCTTTTATCACACTAACAGTCAATTCATTTGACATCATCCCTTAACAGAAGTTATACTTCATGAAGTCAGGGGCCATGCCCATCATTCTATCATTTGTTCCCAATGTTTGCAGTGTCCGAGGTGCTGCATAAATACTGATTGGTTACATAGTGAATAGAGACTACCCCCAGCCTCCCAACCCCAACCCTGTCTACCTTCCCCTTTGCTAAGGCATTCAGATTTAAATTAATGTGAAACTCCAAAATCCTGCTTCTTGTTTTTATTGTTGTTGTTGTTGTTACTGGATAAAGTCTCCAAGGACCAGAGAATTTGGATATCAGCAGTTTCTCCTTCTTTTCTGCCAAGTTAAGAGAGTTACAGCTTTCTTCTCCCAAAAGTATACCCTCCCAATTGACTTATTAACTCAAATAGAACCCAGGAGTCAACAAGATTGACTTTGTTCAATTATACAGTCATTGCTGTATTTCAACCTCCGTTAGTCTTGCTTGCAACAGGCTGATTATAGCCTCCACCGCCACCAAAAATGACTTTGACTGAGAGGTGAGCACAGTTTTCTGTCAAAGGTCACACTCCTAAAATATTTAAAATCTAAAACTTGAAACTCCCACTCTTCTGAGTTGACCTGTGAGCCAGGCCTTTTCTGTTCCTGCTTCTACAATTAGTTCTCTGGGGAAAGGGACCTTCCCAGTCTTTTCCCCAGATATTACCTGCTCCCTCAAAGAAGGGTCTTTTCTCTACAGTAGGCTCTTAAACTCAATTCAGAGGTTAAATTTTATGGAATCTGAAAAATGCCTGAATTCATTTGTAAAATTTGGGGTAAATATCCTTTTGTTTTGGAGGGATCCATAGCCAAAGCCTTGCTGTCCTATAGATTTAGCTGGAAGGCTCTTTTATAGCATCTTCCAACTGATCTCAACTAATGGCTTTTTCTTTCATAAACATTTTTTTTTTCCCAAGGACATCCCAGGGGCATGGAGAACCTTATCTCATACACTGACTTCATTGTCTTTTAAGACTCAGTTTGCTTCCAACTTAGAGTCCGTCTTAGAGGAAGCCATGAGGGGAGGTACTGAGGTCCTGGAAGACCCCACGTCACCATTTTACAAAAGTTCCCACTAACAGACATATAAGGAGATTGGTTTCTACTGTGGATTCTGTCTCTAAAAATGTGTGTAATGATGGGCAAGTTGGTTAACTTCCATATTCTTCCATTTTCTGTTTGCTGAGGGATAAAGTGTAGACTAAACAAATTCTAAAGTCTCTCAAGTCTAAAGCATATAATCACATAAAATCAGACTATATAGGCAGAAATGATGCATGTGTAATTAGTTGTGCAAGCTGTATTAACATGTATTTCAGTGTTCCATGTTCTAGATGTGCATAAACATGCTATATATCTAACAGGATCAACTTAGACAATTTCCTGTGTATTACCCTTTCTCTGTATTTCCTTTTCATCACATCATTTTCACCCATGTTTTAGTTAACAGCTATGGCAGTAAGGTCTCAAAAGTGTAACAAGGACATAAGAGTCAACGTTCAGCTTTTGTGTTTCAAAATAGACTTTGAAATCCTAACATAGAATGCAGGTTGAAAAGGTTTATAAAAAATTCATGGTATTATTAGAGTTTTATTTCCTGTTCTAACTTGATAAGTATTTCTCAGAGTGGAGAGAAAGGGAAAAAACACAGACGCTATGCTTACACATAATTGTATTCCTAAGAAAAGGGGCTTTCACACTGACTCTTTCCCCAGGGTACCAGGTGTGAAAGCACAGATGTAGAAAGGAAGTGTTTGTTCCCAGGGTGGGTCCTGGGAGAATGAGGTCCTAGAATTCCCTTGTCCCTCACCACTGTCGTATGGTTGTAGCTGAGAGTGAGGGAATTCTAGACAGAGATCTAGAATAATTCCCCAAGCTTCCTACTATCAAAGAGCTGTACAGGGAGCATCTTCTCTAGAATTTGACATCTCTATACTGATAGAGTAGTGGGATTCTACCTCCTCAGTGATGTCCTTCAGTGACCAATAACATCTTAAACTGATACAAACATAAAGTACATTGAGAAAAATGGCATTGCCAAAATCTCCTCTGAATCTTGTACATTTGGCAGTTAGAGATCCATCTTCTTAAATGCAAAGTTATGTTCAATTATTAACACAAGTTAAATGGTTATGTTCAGATGTAATGACTTTTCTATACTACAATCACCAGTGCA
Organism: Galemys pyrenaicus; assembly: GCA_019455555.1. Taxonomy (NCBI): domain Eukaryota; kingdom Metazoa; phylum Chordata; class Mammalia; order Eulipotyphla; family Talpidae; genus Galemys; species Galemys pyrenaicus. The sequence continues at coordinate 7,331,867 of JAGFMF010011739.1, read as the reverse complement.
TAATTCCTTTTAAAAATACAAAATGTGTCGATGTTTTTACATACGTCTAAATGCAAGCACCATAACAGTTAATGGCACAACTCTCTTGCCATGGAAACTCATTGAACTGAACAGGAAGGCACCAGGCTGTGATACTGACTGCATTTCTGAGCTCTGTGAGCTGACAGGGCAAGTCCTGAGTTTGGATTTATCCACATGCTCAAACAATGTGCCACTTTGTACAGTCCTGACTGGCCAAGACCTCAAGCGGGTTCCACAACAACTTTTCTCCAGGGCATCACAAGGGAAACAAGCTTACAAGCTGCTGTATTGAAAGTACACTGACACTCATTATTCCAACACGTGCAAAAAAAAAAAAAAAACAAGTTTTGAAAGGACCCAAAGTACAGAACCTGGGATTTTGCATATGCAAAAAGAAAATACTGTATTTCAGGCCCATATTATACCCCCTGATGAAAAGTTTAAAAATGACAAGTACAGGACCTGACAGATCAGCATCCACAGAATATGTGTTTGGCCTCTTGGACCACCTCAAACATTTTCTTACAAAGAGAAAAAATATGGTGCAAGTAATCTCTCTCCGACCACAATGTACCATTTATCCTCAGCAGCGTCCTTGACTTGGGAGTGAACTTTTTTTGTTTTTTTTTTTTCACTCTGTAGTTCTGATGCTTTAAGTGGGCAGACTGAAATACATGAACTGCTTGTGATACTTTCTCTTATTCCCTCCATTTTTTATTTTTAGAAATTTAACTTTTCCCATTAAATGTCCCATAGTACCTTTCGACCATGTGAGATTTTGAAAGACAACTTAATCTCCTTTCAAAATTCACCCTGTGCCCCTTTCCAAAAAAGGTGACCAAGATAGTCAGTGTAAAAAATGGTTCATACAAATGGGATTTGTTAATGGGAACTAAATAATGTTTGTGACAGTACCTTCAAAAATATGAATTGATTAGTATTCTATTGTGGTGGGGCTGCTACAGTAACTACTCTTAAGAATAAGGTAATAGTGATTTTTCTATATTATCTGATTTTCTGTTTTTAATGTACTGTGCATAAAACTCAGTCCTTTGGTGCCATATCAGAGTTGTGACAAAAATTGATGCATCTAGACTTTAGTCAGGAAGTGTCCCAACTCTGTCTGTTTGGGGTAATAATACCATTAACCTTAGGCCACTTAGCTCTTTCTGAATGTCATTGAAAATGGCTGCTGGTGGCTTTGTTTTCCATTGGCATTCCTCCAGCATTCTGTCTACCCTGGTGGCTGTTTGTCCCCTGAAAAGGAAACGAGCTGAGGCCCAAACTCCTTCTAGTACCTTTTGGCATTCTGCACTTACCTGCCCCTTTCTGCATGTCCCATTGGCACAACTTTGTGATATAATGAAATTAGTGATACCAGCAGCTTCTTCCAGAGTATGAGCAACTCCATTAAATGGATGTGACCCCCTCACCCCACTGGCGCCGTATAAGCTGGTGTCCCCAGGTCTGGAAGCACGAATTCCACTTAGTGTTTCCCTTTGTTTATGGTTTCTTGGCCAAATTCTCAAGCTCTGTGAACTTGTTTTTTGATCCAATTCAATTGAATTCTAATTAACAGGAAACATTTGATGACATAGAGGGGAGCACCACATATGTTCTGTTCTCTGCCAGAACAGGGCTAATTCTTTTGAAATCAGAGTACTTAATGATTGTTATTATTTAAAGACAAAATAAATGAAGAAAGATAAATCACCACTCCTGTGGGGAAGACAGGAGTAAGTAAAGATTTCTCAGTTTCCCTCTACTATAACTAACTAGATGTCTCCCAGTGAAATGGACTTTTGGTTTGGGAAAATAAAAAAAAAAAAAGTACGTAAGAAAGAATCCCATTAATAGTGAGTTAAAAAGTTAATGTGTAACAAGAAAAATAAGAAGACTCTATACAAGAAAATAACTCCCCAAAAGCTCATACTACAGTTTGCTCCTTTACTTCCTTTCTTAACTCATCAAATGACTACTATTTCATTCTCAAATATAATGGAATCTACGTCTTCTCTTTGAGCAATCTTATTGTGACCTAACTTATCGAAACCTGGGGGCCATCCCCAGATAGAACCTTTGAGGTCAGGGTTGCTCTTACAAACCCTCCTATGAGTACATACTGAGTACTCGTATTGAGTACAAACTCAATCACAGGTTGAGTTTCTGGGAAAATTCTTTTGCCAGTTCTTCTGTATGTTCAAACCATATATCATGTGGGTGATAAGTCCACAGAGTGTGAATTGCTAAGATATAGCATTATAAAGACCACTTCAATAGGCATTTTTCCCTCACAAAGGTATCTTCTCAAAGAGAGTTAAAGTTATTAAAAACAGGAGGTTAGATATTACCTATTAACATTCCTGCCGGCACTTGGTTGGTTGCGATGTCATTTTACTATACCAATGGGATAGGTAGCTCTGCACAATTTCATGCAAAAGAAACTCTCCATAAAGGAAAAGAATGATGATAACCTAAGAATGAGCAGGAATAAATTTCAGGATACATTTGTGTTTATCAGGATCCTGCTTTCTGGAGTAGGTAGTTGTATAATAATAGTTATACTTCTTTGCTATGGTTCCCAGCTCCCAGGTTTGATTAAGCCTATTAAGCATAAAGTTGCCCCCTAGTACCCACTTACATCCTTCTTGAAATCTGGGGCAATTGCTAAAAGTTGGTTTGGAAGTCCCTAATTTCATAAGTTTTATACTGACTGATAATGTGATTGTCTTCACTTTTTTTTTTAAAGATTTATTTATTTATACATACAAGCATTGGGGTATAGGCCAGAGGTGTCGGGGGTGGGGGGTGAAAGGATTCACCACAGAGAGCGGGGAGCAGAATAGGCAGATCAACTGAAGTACACTGCTGAGGGGAGCAGCGGGCACTGCAGGAGAGGTCTGCTGTGCCATGTGGGTTCCCTCCCTGGTCGGCAGCAGGGATCGAACTTGTGCTGCAGTGGCTGTGATTTGCTTCATAGTGCATTGCTTAACCCACTGCGCCACCAGGGAGGCCCCGATTTTCTTCACTTTTTAAAACAAGATTCTTGCCTTCTTCCTAAGTATTATAACATACCTTAGAGGTACATATTTCATCCAGTAACTATCTTGCACATGAGAAATCTTATATTTAACTGACATGAGTTTTTCTTCTGAGTTTCATTGTGTGCATGTATAGAACCTCTGTTCACTTGAATTAGAGCTAGAGTGAGAGATAGAGGGATGGGCGAGGCCACTGGCAGCATGCCGTGGATGTGAGTGAGCCTGGATGGACCTGTTATGGAATCCTCTCTGATCATTAATCATAAATATTCACTACTCAACCTTTGTTTTTCCCCTGATATGTGTTGGCAGATATTTTCCATCCTAATATGAGCAATTAAGTTTTGAGTTGTTTATATATCCTTGTTTTACCTCATTTTATTGGAAAAGGTTAATGACATGGAGTCTAGCTCATGAGTCAACACAATTGTATTAAGGCATGCACTTAGTGCAAAACTGAAAACTAGAAATGGAAAACTTGCTTTCGTTGACTCCTGCTTGAAACATTTGAAGTACAGAAAAAAAAAAATCAAGTAGTATGCATCAATGTAAGATTAAATTCAGTAAAATACTGATGATACAAAATCTCACATGTAAACAGGAGCTTTGTAAGAGGTTCAAAATAGACTCATTCAGAATGAGTAAATCTACCCATCACACAAAGAAATGCATTCAATTTTTCCAAACACAAAGTCCATCTCTATCTTTTTTTCCTCATTGATCACAGTGTTTTCATGAATTAAAAAGTGTGAATCTGTTCTGCCTCATAATTTCAACAGCTTTTATATTTCTACTTTTGCTACCATGACATTTTATTGCCCCATTAGAGTCTCTGAGATCTCTGTCTTCAAAGTGGATAAGTAATGGAGAACCAAATAATCAAACCACTCAAAGTCTGGAAGGCAGCTCAAAAAATTCACAGTCTTAATTCCAAGTGCCGTTATGATTTTTGTTCCCTAAATCTTTTGGTTCTATCACTATAGAGTGACTTATCCACTGCTAAATGGGAAGGCTTATGCCTTTTTTCCTCCCAGAGAGAAGAATTTGAGGCTAGATGCTATCTGAAAAACAGGATTATTACTCTTCCAAAGTGTGCAGGTCATTGTGTTTATTTCTCCAGAACTGTTTGTACTATGACTTCAACCCACAGTGTTTCCCACTGGAAGGAACAAGTTAGAAAGTTATTTAGGACTTCAGAGATATATACTCAAGTTAGCATCTCATTCTCAACTTGACCTGTGGTCAATTTTGAAATTTAACCTACTCATTTTTTAGGTTAGGGACTAAGATGAAAGGACTAAATGGAGTTGGATAAAATGTCTAAAGAATGAGGATTTTGCTTGATGAGGGGAATTGTCTTCAGAGTTATGACAAAGATGATGATAAAGATGATAATCATGGGTTTATATTTTCCTTAAGCACCATTAGCTGAAATAGGATAGAAATAAGCAAGAATGTCCCTACTTTAAATTGTTAGGTTTTCCATTATGTTAAAGATAAATATTTCCTTCAGTCCTATTAATAAGAATAGGATTCCTTTTCAATCATATATCAAGAATATAAACTGAGGGACTTTTCAAGGATCTTCTTCGTATCCCTAAGATATATACAACCTACTGCTAATGCAAAGAACTTCAGAAACAAGTGAACAAACAAAATACATTCTGAGCTAAGAGGCAAATTATATGCTCCTCCCCCTAACACCCTGGGTATTTCTAACAACTCGAATCTTCCTCTGGATGGGAATGGAGAGTTTCCTGTCCAGGGCAGAGAACTCCCAGCCTGAGCTTCAGAACTGAACTGGAGAAACCCCAGTTTCTCAATCACCATCATCACGAGTAGGCAATAAAGTGCATTCAGGCTTGTTTTTGAAATCCAGGGTTACAAGACACTTGACACCCCAGATTCCATCACACCACAGTTGGGTGACAAGAGGTCAACATACAGCCATTTTTAGGATTAAACAATACTGAGCTCTTGGAAATTACAGACTGTTTACTGTTGTCCCACAGTAATTGTGGGAAACACTTTGGATGATCTTCTGAGAAATCCAGTGTAGTAAGAATGGAGAGAGAAAGCCACAATATGAATAAAGGAAATCCAAGACTAAAAGATGTAAAGAAATGATAGGAGTTCTTCATCTCTTCTGACAAGGCCCACAAACAGATGAGCTTTCTGGTACTCACCAACAAGACTCATGTTTTGGACATGCATTCAACAGCTTCATTCATTTCAACAAAAATTGAAACGTTCTTGATAACACCTAGGCACTCAGGATAAATTAATTAATGATATCTAATCCTTCTCCTCATATGACTTAAACTCTAAATGAGGCCACTGGTGTGTAAGCAAAGTGTTTCAATAAATATTCTTTTCCTTCTCTTTTTACCTGGAAATATCTAACTCAGCTCTCTAGTTGCAGTTTACACATTAGCTCAGCAGCAAAAAACTCCCTTGATAGCACTAGCTGAACTTGGTCTCCCTGCGCTTCTTTTTCACAGTACTTTTCACATTTGTCATTTAAGAATCTACTTGTGTAAATAGTTTCTGTATATATCTCCTCCATAAGGAACACTATCTCGTTTTGACAGTATTCCTAGTGCTTCGGACAATGTCTGCACACAGTAGATACTCAAAACTTGATGAATGAATGAAGTAATGAGACACATTAGAAACCATGATAGTCATATCCATGAACACTATATGAGCACAGAGAAGGGGATCTATCCATTCCAGGAAGCTCTGGAGAGATGTTCTGAAAAAGATGACTGATCTGAATTTTGAATGATAAGGAGATGTTAGGCAAAAAAAGAGGGAACAAGCATACCCAGCTATGAAAGCATCTTCTAAATCATGGGAGCGCTAAATGGCTTGCATTGTGAGAGCAATTAAAAGTAATGTAACATTATTTTCAGGGTGTGAATTGTGAGGGAAGGCATAACAGGAAATGTAGCTCAAGAACAGGGGATACTCTAAGTTATTCAGAAGAAATCTTTGACTTCCTCTTTAGACATGAGAAGCTTTTGAAAGGTTTAAGTCAGTGAGGTTACTTTAAGAAAACATAATCAGGGCATCCCTGGTGATGCAAGGTGTTAAGTCCCAGCACTGTGAAGCTATCTGCAGCAGGAGTTCTAGCCTGAGTCGGGGAGGGGACCCACATAGTGCCATAGATATCTCCTGTCTCACCCTCACTGGCTGCTCCCCTCAGCAGTGAATTTCAGTCAGTCTGTCTGTTCTGCTCCCCACTCTGTCTCTGGTATGTCCTCTTACCTCCCACACCTCTGGCCTGTACCCCAGATCTTGTATGTAGAAATAAATCTTTAAAAAAATATATTGTTAGATTGACAATGTATCTATAATTCTGTGATTCTGTGGACAAAATAGGGAAACAATGACTCCCAAATCATGATAGGCATTGAAGATATAAATTACCAGTTCCCACCAGATCTTCCTTGCGTGGGGTGTTAAAATCAGTACGGAGGTCCCCAGTGCCTAAGTTGGCATGGCAAATATTGCCAAAGCATACTACATACACCCAACTCCCATGAGGGTTACTTGAGAAGTAAACAAATCTGGTTAGGGAGGCAAACCACACCTATGAAACATCAGAAAATAAAAGTACACATAAGTAGGTAATGCAAATTTAGAAAAAGGTGAGGGACAAAAACAAACTGAAAACAAAGTAGAACCAGAGATGTGTGGGGTGAGTGGGGAAAGATTCTTTTTAAGAGATGATTCTTAGCTTTAAGATACTGAGGGGCATGAAGAGGCAGAGCTATAGGGGATGTGCTCAGAAATGGGCTGCTATGGAAGCCATGGTGCTGATGGAATACTACCCGGTGAAGGCTGCCCTAGTGGTTTGGATGGCTATTTGAGGAAACTTGTGTGATGGTGGCTCTCACCAATTTACTGTAGTGAATACTGGTTTTAATTTTTTTGAAATCATCCCTCTTTCTTATTAACATACTGGTATGTTTCCTACCAGTTTTTGTGCAATATATTTATTTATTTATTTTTCCTCTAATGAAGTAGCATTGGTTTACTGCACTGTATGATTTAGAGGAATGTGTCTATACATTCTCAGGTGTTTGCACCACCTCATCCCCCACCTTCCACACACCCTTAGTCCTTTACCATAGACCCTTGCGTCCCTGTGGAATAACTACTATCTTTCAACTTAAAAGACACTTCTCCAAAGAGGACATACACATGGCTAATAGACACATGAGAAAATGCTCAACATCCCTCTTAGTCAGGAAAATGCAAATCAAGACCACAATGAG
>JAGFMF010011739.1:7306982-7323957 GCA_019455555.1 Galemys pyrenaicus | reverse complement strand
GCTTCACTATTAGGAGGAATATGAAAGAACAACAACAACAATAAAGAATAAGCTCAAGGAATTGGGCAATTATAACCAAAAGTAAACAACAACAATAACTTAATAAGACCAAAAAGTCGGGATAAACCAAAGGGACCATGGGGGGGGGGAGGGGAAGGGGGGAGGGCAAAGACGGGGAAGAGGCCAGAGGGTGCACAAGGGACTGAGGTGATGGTGCACGGGTGAAATGGTGGTGGGTACTCCCTGGGGACTACAAATGATGTCAAATATAACTAATAATAAAAAAAAAAAAACTACTATCTTTCAAGTTCTTAAGAATGGCCGCCTCCCTTCCTGAATGTGTGTGTCAGTCTTGAAGTCTTCAGGTGGGGCTGAGCAAGGCAGGTGTAGTGTTTGGCTCTGTTGGGATGGACCGTGGTTGTGGGGGCTCCTGAGATGGTACCTGGTCAAGGGAATTGGAACCTGCTGCACAGGGGGAGGGAACTTCCACATGGAGCACCTAGGGCAGGGTCAGAGCCTGATTTTATTTATTTATTTATTTATTTATTTTTAAAGATTTATTTATGCATACAAGTACTGGGGTACAGATCAGAGGTGTGGTGGGTGAGAGAATCCACCAGACAGAGTGGGGAACAGAACAGGCAGATCCTCTGAAATACACTGCTGAGGGGAGCAGCGGGCAAGGCAGGAGAGGTCTGCCTGCACCATGTGGGTCACCTCCCTGGTCAGCGGCAGGGATCAAACTCATGCTGCAGTGGCTGCGGTTTACTTCATAGTGCGTTGCTTAACCCACTGCGCCACCAGGAAGGGGCCCAGAGCCTGATTTTAATGGTTGCTTTGTGGGCATGCAGGAATAGGTCCTTGTTTGTAGGAAATGCACACTGAAGTACTGAAACAGGTTGTCTGAGTTGGAGAGTAAACACATTAGGATGAAATGTCAACAATTACTCTCAAATACTTTAGGGGATGGGGAGTTTTTGTGTTAAGCTTACAACCTTACTCTAAGTTATTTCAAAATTATCTTTCTTTTTAAAACTTAAAGATTGTTACTCATCTCTAAACTTGAGCTAATTCATTGACATATCACACTTATTGAAGACTCTTTAGAATTTTTTGCTTATAATATTTTTAATCCTGTCTGTGCAAAAAGTGAAAAGGAAAAACAAATTAACGGAAAAGAGAAAAAAACCCAGAATCCAAACCTAGCTGCTGAGACCATCCCAAAAATGCCTTAGTCTACCCTGTTTTGTTTTGTCTTATCAACTGAAATCAATCTTTATTTTCCTATTATTATCAGTCCAATTCATTCATGCAGTTGCTTAACATGGCCTTCCATATGGCCAGAACTGTGCTAAGTGTCAGGAATACATGGCATGGAAAGTAAATCCTCTACCTCTGTCAGAGCTTAGTGTTTTTGCAATCTAACCCATTGATGAACAGTAATATTAGCATCTGAGACAGTCCCTCAAGGTACAGAACCCTTTTTACTTGTTGACTCCAGACTCTCAAAGCTCTTCCCTTTCCCCATACACTGAAATGCCTGCCTCCCCACTCCCCCATTCTTTCAAACTGTCTCGCACTACTTTGTAAAGCAGCGCCCTTTCCTCTCTCACTGTCAACTCCTTTATCTCATTTTATTCACATCATTTCATCTCACTCCATGAACACAGGATCGTCAGTGCTTTACTTGTATATTTCTAGCACCTAAAACATAATCTAGTGCATGAGAATTCAGTAAATATTAGTTGATGAGTGACTGAATGAATGAATTCATACTATGAACGGATAGGGCAGGAGACTGTAGGAATGTGGCATTAGACAGCAGTATGGACTTCAAGAATGTAGGCAGTAAGGATAGACTTTCCTGAGGAAAAGCCTACTTTAGGTAATGTTTTACTGTAAATGCTTTTACAAATAATAACTCACTATAAATCTTACAAAACTGTAGGAGGTATTGTCCCACTTTACAGAAGAGAAAACTGTCTCCATGGTTCCCCAAAACAGGAAATCAGAGATATTTCAGCTGGAGAGTCAAACCAAAAAAACAACATGAATTCAGCAGACAGTAGGAAATCTGTCAGGAAATAACACACCCAGTCTACTTTATCACTCGATACCAAGAACACTTTGATTTATTGTCTGAGTTTCTAATTACAAGGCAACCATTTTGGTCCTCAGAAATGTCTGGTTTTACAAGAAAAGCTACTAAAGGCTGAGTCATTATTGATTGTTTCAAGATATAGATCCATCTTTATAGATTGCTTTCCCATGTCTATATTAACAGGGATTGTATTCTTTAAGTTGTTCTGTAATGGTGTTGGTGATGAGTCACACTTGTATAGGCTTTTCAATGTGCAAAGCAGCTTTAATGCATGATTTCATTCTGGTCCTTTCAGTAATGGTGAGCAGTAGGAGTTTTTATTTCTCTGAATGTGTGTGTTCGAGGATGCCCTCTCAATCTGAGCTAAGTAGTAGCCTCAACCTCACCGCCTTTATATCTTTCTTTCTTTGAATGGGTTTGGCTGTGTGCCAATAAAACTTTATTTATAAAAGCAGACAAATTTGGTCTGTTTGTTAACATCTGCTGTTTACTTAATTAACAATGTTTTCTTGTGGCAACACTGGCTTATAAAATTATATGTTTCAGATGCACTACATTATTATTTGACACCTGTATACTCTGCATTATGATTACTATCAAAAAACTCTAGTTTCCAACTTTCATCTTTAATAAGATGGTGAACCCTAATCTGCACAGGATAAAATTCAGTTTTACAGCAACATATTATCAAAAGGTACTCAAATAGGCCAGCAAAGTTATACAAGGGTATCAGTACCTGGAAAATGTATAAAATTGAGATCATGGCTGAACTGGGGTTCAGATTGGGTAAACATCCACAAACTCTCCTGCAGTCAGCATTGTAGTCATGGTGTATAGATGATTTTTATGTCCCAAGAAACATAAAACTTTGGGAAAATTCAAAAAGAGTTCTGTTGACTTTGATCTTATTTCTACTATAGCTGTAATCCAGGTTGGCTAGTAGCCAAAGGAGCATATTTCAAACAAAAAGAGGAGAGTTTACATTGCATTTTATAAAATAGCATTAAGTGATTTGGGACTTTGCAATCTTCCCTGACATCTAGTAGGGGAAGAAATGATGCCTGTTGAATTAGGAGTCAAACCACAACTCACTCATGTCTGATAAGTAGAAAAGAGGTCACACTGGAATTGTCCAGTTTCCCTCTGGAATGTCCCTCTGAAGTTTTGGCTGAGAGTGGGGAAATCCATGTCATCACCTTCCCACCATGCAACCGTCACAGTTACTAGTGACTTCCAAAGGCACTCAGATGCAGGTTTCGGTCACATGGGGACCAAACAATGGGATTCCTACCCTCAAGGACAGAGGAAGACTGTAATTGCATTTCTCAGTCAGCACTCACACTACTTGAACCTGAGGCATTTGCTGTCTAAGCACTGCCCAGACTGAAGTAGCATGGTATGAAATGGTGATCTTTGATCTTTTAGGGTTTCAGAAGGAACTGGGACCACTGCCTTTGTGCTCAGTAAACAGGACTTTCTGCCCCCCAAACCACTAGTTTCCAGCTTGAGGGCAAACCTCTAGAAAGGTCTTGGCTCCTCATGCTGTGATGGCATAAGACAAGAGCTTTGTTGAAGTTGAGACATGGAACTCTGACCACTTTACAGCTGAGACCTGTAGCTTCTTTAGGTGAGGAGAAACCAGGGAAATACAGGGAGGTTGAAAAGATAAATGCAGCCATGGAACAACTAGCATGATCTCAATTAGGGGTTAAAAAAAAAAAAAAAAAAAACCTTGAAAGAAAAGCACAAGAGATAATATCGTACCACTGCAGCAAGGAAGCCTTCCTGACTGCATGTGATGTAACAGTACCCTCCTTTCCCAAGATTCCCTGCTTTTTCCCTCTGGAAACCATGTTATATGGCTAATGAGAATACTGGTAATACACAATTTCATCGCCAGAGCAAATCACTGTTCTCACTTACTTGATACTCAGAATGCTTATATCTCAGCGTGACACTGCTCCATGAGTCTTCCGTTATTTACATATCCAAATTGTCCAGATGATTCCCATTTAGCTTTCCCAGCACAACATATCACACAGATATTCTCATCCTACCTTGTGACCTGGCTCCCCCTTTATAAAGTGTTTTCTCATGTGAACCCAAGTTAGGAATTATTAGAAGCTGGTGTGTACCTTCTCAGTCTCATCAAACTATCACGGTTGCAAAAGAGAAACAACCTCCTTCAGCTAGTGAAAAGCACTTATCTCAAACAAACCCTTTCTCCATAATTAGCTCACAGGGTTTCCAACCTTTTGTGACAGTAATGAATTAGATCACTTCAAATCTCGAGAATATAAGAAGGACCTTGGAAAATGAGGGTGGGGAGCATAATTGATAGTAGAGACACGCACTGCTACATACTACAAGTTCATATCCTGTCATTTCTTTCTTTTTTTCTAAAGATTTATTTATGCATACAAGAACTGAGGTATAGGCCAAAAGCACTTGGGGTGAGAGGAGTCACCAGAGACAAAATGAAGTGCAGAACAGGCATATCTACTAAAAAACACTGCTGAGGGGAGCAGCGGGCAAGGCAAAAGGGGTCTGCTGAGCCATGTGGGTCACCTCCCTGGCTAGGAATGGCTGTGGATAACTTCATATTGTTAAACCTTAACCCCTTGCACCACCCGGGAGGCCCCATTTCATTTTTCCATCTACGGAAATTAGGTGAAGAATCAAGAAACAGACCCAGTTGTATCTGCCTCTGAAATGCTGCCATCTCTTTATAAAACCCAATCTAAGATCAACTGCATCATAGTGAGGAATCCTGTTCTCCCACCAGCATAATCAGAATTGTTCTTAACACACCACAAACAAAACTCCTTATGCTTGTCCCTCTCTTCACTCTTTAGAAGGCTATTCATGGCTATTAAGCCATGCAACAGAGCGCCAAGAATACCTGAACGCCAACCTCTTAAACTAGGAGAGCTTCAGGCATTTAGTTTGTCAAGTCCTACCAAGGAGCAACAAGTGTAACTAGGCGGGGAGCTGGGAGGGAAAGGAACTAACCTGTGACACAGGGGTTGTCCCAAGGACTCTTTACTACCACCCTAAGATAGCACTTTCTCTCCAATTTATATGTGAGAAAATTAATCATGGAAAGGTTTAACAAATTAGCCAACATCACATGATTTAAACCCAGGCCTAGATTCAAATGACATGCTCCTTCCTGCTGTACTGCTCCAGTTCTGGAGCCATACACAGGGTGTGAGAAATGAGAAATGCTTAGGCATTGATAGTTTATCTTAAAAGCAAGAATAAGTCAGCATAAACTTTTTATCTTGCATATTATATCCTGGAAAGAATGTACAGATCTTATTGAAGGAGGATAAACCTGGAGATAAGGAGTTCAGTAAGGTTAGTACAATATTCCAAGAGTGTCGATAAGCACTAGAAATAAGGTGTGTGTCAGTTAAGATCCCATTTTTCAAACATAAATAAAACAAGATGTTCATATCTGTTCGTTACTTTGTTGTTGTTGTTTTAAAAAAAGATTTATTTATTTCTGCATACAAGAGCTGGGGTACAGGCCAGTGTTGAGGGAGGTGAGAGGATTTACCAGAGACAGAGTGGGGAACAGAATAGGCAGATCAACTGAAATACACTGCTGAGGGGAGCAGCGGGTGAGGCAGGAGAGGTCTGCTGCGCCATGTGAGTCCCCTCCTTGGCCGGGGATCAAACTCAGGCTGATTTTGTACAACAGATGATGCATACTGCGGCGCTCAACCCACTGCGCCACCAGGGAGGCCCTCTGGTTATTTTGGAAGAAGCTTCACTTGAAGGATTTGGTGGGCTCATACGTCTCTCAGGAGGCTGACGAGTAAGAGTTGGTAATGTACCATAACCAAAAGCTCCAACAGTCTGTAGCACGCATGGAAGCAGGACCCTTGGATGGTCAAGCAATAGGGTTGGGATGTTTCTGCCACTACCCTGCGATGAGTGGCCGCCAATCATTCCCCTATCCTTTAGCCACTCACTCAAGTTCAGAGACCTAGGACAGGGCAGCTGCCTGGCCAGATTTAGGTTACACATCAGCGATCTAGTATGGGAAGTGGGAAAGGAGAGGGTAAATCTTTCACTTGTGGATTCCGTAATGGAACACAAGTAGCTGGATTTAATTCCTAACAAGAGAATGTACAATGGATGGAAGGTCATTTGCCCCACTGGAAATCAGGAAGCATTAACAGTGGGTTTGGGGAGGAGACAATGGCATTTGAAGAGTCATTAGCTCTGATTACATGTTGAGAGTCTTCGGTGTGCGGAACAGTGGCCTAGGTTCTGTTAGAGCTCTAAGGAATATAACATTCACATGGAAGGTGAGACCCAAACACAAATATTAAGGACAATACTAAGTCACATATGTCATGTGTAGATGCAAATAATAAGGCACATGAGATTCAGCAACAGGAGATGTTATCAAATCTAAAACTTAAGAAAGTCATCCCTGTGGGCTCTGAGTTGTATGTAGAATTTGGGCCAACAGAGGAAGAGAAAGCATTCTAGACAGGAAGGGCGATCTGAACAGGGACAAGGAAATATAATATACAAGGTGCTTTTGGGAGTCAGCATGCACAGTGACGAGGGGAAAGGGTTCTTATAAAAAGCCATTCCTAACCAAGGATCGGTGATATCTAAGGTACACAAAAATGGACAACTTTACTCCCTTCTCTTTTTGTTCAGTTGACCTTGGTAAGTCATAAGAGTTGCATTTCAAGGCTGTAGGGAGAAAAGTAAGGATGGTGTTGTATTTGTAGGACTGAAGGGTTGGGCTCAAATGTGTCAGTGGTAATGAGAGGAGAAAGAAAACAGAGCAGAGAGACTTGGCATCAGGCTTTCAGTTCCCAACTCCCCTTCCTGGACCCGAGCCACCCGGACTGGGCCTAATTCATACAGTTCATTGTCAGGCTGCCAATGCCCTGGACTATCCCAGCTGCCCCATTATGCTCTCTGACCCTCCTTCCAGCTTTCAGCAACATATCTCCCATCAAGCCCCAGGGAGAGGTCAAGGGCAGGTAATGGAAGCCTAAATTCTCCTGGACAATGACTCCCCAGTGGCAGTGGTATTTTGCCCTGACAGACATTTGTGGGGAACAGCACACCACGCCAGGGTGTATACATCGTTAGCATCCCCGCTTCCTTATGTGGTACTTGAGGTGGTGTAAAGGGACAGTGTGCTAATTATATCACCAGCTGGTAGTTTCAGGAATAAGTCAGGCTTCCCAGATCCTGACAGCAATTCTAGATGTTCTCATTTCCATTTCATTTCATTCATTTCCCACACACGGCAGATTCTTCTTCTCTCTTCCAGTTCTCAAGTGTGATACGCCAAGCTCACTATCTTGGGTCATTAAAGTGGACTCACAGAGGACCAAGATATGCCATAACCTCAGTGCATAGGTAGTAGCCAGAGCAGGTTTTTCCTTTAAAGATATCCAGAGGAGTGGCAGGATGTGTTTTCCCATCACGAAGGGATGTCCTTGACAGTTTGTTTCCTTCCCATTGTCCTATTTTTCCCTGTGATGACATTAGTTGCACTTAAAACTTAACCTAAATTTGTAGCCAGTGGTAACAGCAGAATAAATGTTTTCCGTGTTTCTAGTTCTTTACAACATTCCATGGACTAATCAAGAGCAGCCAGATATGTGGTCCAGGCCCTACATGCAGCTTCTAGAAGTTGGAAAAGGTAAGGAAACAGATTCTCCTCTAAAAACTCTAGAAAGATGCTAAACTTTAGCCCAGTGAGATCTACCTAAGACATCTGACTTTCAGTACTGTCAGGTAATAAATGTGTATTGTTTTGATCTACCAAGTTTGGAATAATTTGTTGCAACAGCAGTAGGAAACTAGTAAGATTTCCCCTAGAAACAGTTAGGGGCAGATCAAGGTCCAATAGCTTTTAAAGACTTCTCAGAGCTCTGAAACTGCAGTCTGCATAACTACAAGGAATTGTTTAAATCCTGTTATTGAGGGCTTGTGGGAGGTTTTGCTCCCACAAACTGGGGAGTCTTTGAAGAGTCTCTCCAACTTATTAAAGAAAAGAAGAAAGCTGACTTCTCACTCCTCACTCCTCTCCTGGGCTCATACACTCTGTAGGACCATGTTCCACCAAGACTTTTGTCCACTGAGATTTCCTGTGGCACTTTTGTGTTCTTGCTAGCTTCCAAATTATGTCTCTCTCCTCCCGGTAAAATTGAGACCTGCCAATAAGGTGCAGGCCGGCTGCTGGGTCCCCTTTCCCTCACACATACCACATACAAAATAGGAAGATGGTCTCCAAAGCTATAATTTCCTTCCTAGCAAGTGTCTTGGATTTCACTTGAGTGGTTAATGATGATGTCACCCGAGCGCCTTAGGATGAGGCATTTCCAACCTTCAATTAAATGACTATGATTTACTCTATATATTAACATCCAGAACAATAAACACAGTGGAATACAGTCATTAGAGGCAGCCATAATCCATGGCCTGCTGCGTATTGATGTCAACCCTGCTGCGTTTGACATCTGAAATAAATCCAAAGAAAGCACTGCAGTTTCAAAGCTGGGCCTGCACTGAGGATATCCACCCTGGTCGCATTCCATTTTCCCACCTCCGTCGTCTAACTTATTGACATCGCGAGTTCAACCCCATAGTTAAAAGCCATTTTTCTTTTGCAAAAGGACATCTAGGCCAGCCTTCTTCATGGCTGGGAATAATGCCACCAATTTTCAGTTGATTGAACCCCGTGATCCTTCACTATCGGGTAATGAACCAATTCAGGATGTTTTGATTCCTAATCTAAAGGATGTCAGAATGGAATAGGGCCGAAGACATTAAAAACAAAAGAAAATCTGACCTTCCGATGCACAAGGACAACAGAGAGTAGTGGAGATTATAAGGAAAACCAGAAAAGCAAGAGGAAATTTTTTTCAAACCCAGCTGGAGCACCTTATCTCCGTGTTCTCTTCAAACGTTTCCCACATTCATTCAGTGCGTACATTCGTTCGGTGTCACGTAGTGGTTGGCAGTAAGTATCTGGGAATAATCTGCTTCACTCTTGGAAGCAGAGATATAAGTATTAATTGGATCGCTTCATCTAATAGAGAGAAAAGGAATACTTCAAATATCAGCACCTATCATTTACAGAGCACTTACTGTGCCAGGCCTGTGTTCTTCTCAGTGTTCTGCACACCTGATCTCATTTCATTCTTATTACAGCCTGCTACGCTAGGTACCGAGAACCCTGTTTTGAAAATAAGGAAAGGGATCCCTAGAGCATTGAGATCCCTTTCATAATAGGTGAAAGTAGAATTCAAGTTCAGCCCAGCCCTAAAGCTCATAGAAACCACGTGAAAAGTGCAGTAATTCTTCTTGCACCACGGGGTCATGTTTGTCTCATCTTGTCAAACAGCACAACTGCAATTTCTGGGCGTCCAGCCACCTAGATTTCTAAGCTGAACTCTTCAGGGGATGCAAAAATAAAACAGGATTCAAAGGCGCCCCTGTCAGGTTGTGGGGGTGGCAGGGCAGGGAAGTATCAAGGTCTGTATTATGCACTTCAGCTTGCAAGAAGAAATGTGCCTGGGCCAGTGAAGTGATGGAAAGTTGCTGTAGAGTGAAATGGGGAAGTAAGGACACAAAGCAAGTCTCAGCAGTCTCGGGCATGCTGGGCTGACAACTCCATGACTAGGATGAAAACACAGGCTGTATTCTTCTGGGGGCTAGTAACGACTCCCTAATGGCTCAGGGGTGAATCTTGCACAGAGACTTCCCCAGGAGAGGATCTGATAATGTTCCCTGTCGCATTTACCCTGGAGCATCCCTAAGGGAGGCACTGTTAGACCTGATCAGTTCCAAGGTGGAGGCTGCCCTCAGCCAAACCACAGTGCTGCCTCTGAGTCCCCGGCACCCTGCTTGTCAGGGCTCAGCAGAACCAGTGAGTTCCTGCAACGCAGCATGAGCAAACTTGATGGACCTCAGGCTGCGTTCATTAGACTTGCCAACCGAGCAGGGATACAGATGTTCCATGTACGTGAATCTTTAGAGTCAAATATACATGACTTGCAGCTTTTCTCAATTATCCGCACCATTATTACTCTCTAATAAGTATTTTCCATTTTGTCTTGTGTCATTTTACTTTGTTTTTGATCATGTGTTATTCACCGTGGTTTGGTTTATAAAAACAAATCGAAATACTTGGCACACCACTGTACATCTAAGCACAGGGCCTGGAGACTTGTTAGAAATGCCTGTGCCATAATGGCATTTGGGAAGGATCTTTGCTAGTGCACCTTTCTTGCCTACTATGCCTTTCCTAACACCTAGGACCCTCAATGAGTTGGGAGTATAAAAGTGAGAACCTCTCTGGTGGAGGCTTCCTGACCTCTCCTGTGGTGCACACTCACTAGACTTGCAAGCTTTGCGGGTCCTGGGTACTCTCACACTATTTACTATTCTGGCTGGCTATACCTATGGGCCTTCCCTGAACACGGCTGCCACCTGCTGGGCCAATCAAGAATTTGCTGCTGGTCCCACATCAGGCAGATACCTGGCCAGCATGGGAAGTGTTGGAGAACAGATTGTCAAGTTCATTCCATGGTCTTCATTCCAGGGTGAGCTTCTTAACTGGCCTTAGCACAAACGAGTCTGTTTTCTTAATAGCATTTTGGAGACCTAAAGTCTACAAATTCCTCTGATAACTCATCTGAGAGTTTAATCACTTCTCAAATATTTTCCCTCTTTGTGATCTCAATGATGCTTCTGTTTAGGTTAATTTCCTACTGATCTTTCTTGATCAGAGATGAAAAGCATTTGTGTCAGTTTGCTGGGAAAGAGCTCTTTATGAACCTGGAGAAAGATCAATGCGTATGCCTCATTTCTCTGGAAAGGTCCCAAGTTTTATTTTTCTTTAAATTGACTTCCGTTAGCCTATTTTTAAACTTATTTATCAAGTTTGTGACTCTGCTCTCAATTTTTGACATTTTTCCTTACTTGCAGATAGGTAACTTGGCTAAAACCAAGTATGATCCTTAACAGTGTGTTGTATACTCTCCAAATGACCACTCCTTTGTTAACTCTTTTCTGAGAAACTTACTGTGTGTAAGACATAAAGGTAAGGCCTGTGAGAGCTATAAGATTAATTACTCATGAACTTTCCAGAAAGAGGAAGGAGCTATTACAATGCCTGCACACAGATCTGCCTAGCAGTGTATGACACAGGTATAGGCATCGGGGCCATAAGAGGTCAACAAGGGGAGAGAGAATACTTTGATTTCATGGAAGCAGTTGGGCTAAACTGGTGATATTGTGAGTCATTATAAGAGGTACATATTTGGTCTTAGACCCCCCCCCCCCATTTCTGGTGCAGAGCTCCTAAAACCTTTGGAATTTCCAGTGATGCAAGCAGCAAAAGTGTCTCTTATGTTAATGAGATGACTTTTGCCACACACACACACACACACACTCACTCTCACCCCCACTCCCACCCCATCCCTGCCAAAGATAGGGTCTGATTTCCTAGAGAAGCAACCACGTGATGATTGGAAGTTTGAAACTTTCAGTCCCTTCCCTTGACCTGGAGATTGAGTTCAATCACCAAGGGCCAATTGTTTCATCAATTATGCATGTATAATGAAGCCTCTGTAAAAACCCAGGATGGAATATGGAGAACCTGCAGGGTTGTTGAACACACACAGATTTGGGGGAGGAATGGCAAATCTGGAGAGAGCTTGGAAACTGAGCATTTGTCTCAGACCTTGCTCTGTTATCTCTGCCATCTGGCTGTTCCTGGGTTGTGTCCTTTTATAATAAACCAATAATAGGGAAAATAAAATATTTCTACGAACTCTGTGAGCCACTCTCGCAAACTAATCCAACCTAAGGAGGGGTCGTGAGAGCCTGCAATCCACACTCACACTCAGTGGCATCGGTGACAACCTGGACTTGTGATTGGCATCTAAAGTGAGTGGGAGGGGTCCAGCGTGACGAGGGAGCCCTTGTCCTGTGGTATGTGGTGTTCTTTTAAAGTGGGTAGGATCAGAATTGAGTGGAACTTAGGGCAGCACCCCGCTGGTGTCTAAGAACTGCTTGGTGATGTGGGAAAATCCTACAGATTGGGCTTGGTGACCAAGTTGTGAGAAGGATACATAGAATCTGGTTGGACCAGAAAAAAAAGGGTAGGAGGAGAGGAAACAGGCAGAGAGCACAGCCTGGCGAGAGTCTTGGGGACAGTGAATACCAGGTGTGGATATGGGCTCTTGGTTGCATCTGAGCTTGTCAAGGGAGAATAAGAGAAAAGCAGATGAGGTCAGATTGTGAGGCCTCCCCAACAAGGGAGAGCCATTTACGAATCCGGGTATTGTGTTTACTTTGTATAGCTCCTGTTTGATTTTAGCTTGAAGACGACTTGTTTTTCGCCATGCTGACCCAAACTCATTCTCAGCTATTCAGAGTCACTTTGTCCCCATCTGCTCTTGGCTGTCAGTTTTGACTTGTTTGTTCCGAGCCTCTGTTTGGTTTTCACTCTTTGTTCCTCAGTTTCCGAGAAGTCTGTCTTTCCCTCGCACTATTCGCTCCTGCTTGCCTAGCCTAATCGCTGACAAGATCAGCTCCAGCTGCGAATTCTGTTGTGGTCACTCCTCAGTTCCTTCACTGGGATAGGTCTTTATACTTTTCTGGCCCACTGGGGAACTTCACAAAGTAGAGAATCTGGATATGAGACCCTGGGCAACTCACCTGCCCATTCTGACCTCAGTGTCCCCTTCTTTAAAAAGAGAGGGGAAGACTCTCCTGGGTCCTTTTTATAGTTCCAGTTATATGACACTAACCTCAACTATCTCTGTTCACAAGCCATACCCCCAACCATTTCCACAGAGTAATTTTAGCTTTCCTGGAAGAATTTGCCTATGAAATTGACTGAAAGTAGAATTTGAAACAAATTGGATCTGCTAGGAAGTCAACCAGCTTTGAGCTTTTTGTTTCCAACTGGGATGAGGATAGTGGAAGAGATGAGAGACACGCCCTGTATCCCTCTTGCCAAAAGGCTTCTTCCCAGGAGATATTTTCAAAGACAAAAATTTGATGGATTATAAAATCCAAAAATGAGCTGTAGGCGGCACCCAGAATCCTGTTCCCTCTTTGAGTCAGTCAAACTCCTTCCTTCTGCTCCTCCTTTATCATCAGCTTGGCCCTGTTTGATTAATCTGTTGACAGAGACAAGACCGTCACTCTAGAGTGTTTTTCCCTGGGGTGGGGTGCCTTGCTAGTCCAGGCTCACCCCTCTCCACGGGGATTAAATTGCATGAACATTTTCTTTGAGCCACTTACTACCCCAATTCTCATTCTTCTTTTTAGTATTACTTGCCTTCAGGAGTAGGAGATGAAAATGACTAACAATCCGAAAATTAGTAAACTCCCAACTCCAGTGCTGTCAGGTACAACAATCTCCAAGCCTTGAATTAACATGAGCCTTTATATTGGGAAAAGCCTAGAGGATCACAGAGTAAGGACAGAGCAAAGGATTAGGCAGGGAATCTGAAGTCACAAAAAAGAATTCTATCTTGTCTTACTATATCTATATTGATTTTATTAGGTACTTTCTAAGATAATTTCACATCAGTTATTTAATTCTTAGAATGACCTTCCAAGTTAGATGTTATGGATCCCATTTTGTAGATAGGGAACCTAAGGTTTTGATATTTTTAGGCCTTAGAATGAACTGACAACAGTTTTAATATGACACTTCTTAAATTAAAGGCAGAAAGTAAAGCACTGTGTTTGAGACTCCAGAGTCTAATGCTAAACTAACTCAGACAAATTTCTAAGCATGGCACTCTAAGAGATGACAGGGAAAGCATGCATACTTGTGCAAGCCCTGGGCCTGGCAACCTCACTTGGAAATCTGCCACTACTTACCCATAAGCAGCATCAAGCTTCTTGTGAAGAATCATTTCCATTTCTGTCCCTGAGGCTTAGCCACAAATATGGCTTCAAAAACAAGATGAAACTGGGAAAAGACAGTAACCACAGAGTGGTAAAAAGTGATCACAGCTGGATGTCAGAGAGGGAACACGGAAGGAGTGGGGGCAGAAGAAGTTAATATTCCTCTGAATTGGCCATTTCTGCTCACTCCTAAAGAGGGAATAAAAAACACAGATAAAGTCTTTAGGTGATAGGTGATGCTGAATTGACTCAAACACCAGGGAAGTCTTAAAAATGCTAATCTGAAAGAGTAGCCTTGGATTATAACAGAAGACCCTCTGGAATGTGCAATATGCTCCTTTGTTTATTTAAGTATTTGGTGATTTTAGAGGCTTTTATAAGTAGCCAGAGTAGATCCCAACACTCTCCAAGCCTTGACTTCCTCTATGCATGGCCACAGTAGGCCCACTATTTAATTGGGTATCTCACCACCACCGTGCATTGCCCAAAGCATCCACAGCATCTTCAGGCATAGAAAGCCTTTCCCTTACTAGAACAGCGCAGTGTTTGTCCTTCAGGCCTGGCTTGAGTGCTGCCTCTTCCCTGGTCACCAAATGCACAGCATTCTCTTGACACTAAAGTCAACTACATGAATTTTGCAACCAGCACTATTGTTCCTCAATAATTAATACCACAGGCAGTATACAAATACCTGTTTTCTCTCCTAAGGGAGAAAACTGTATTTCATAATTTGTTTTAATACTGCTAGCATTGGTTGTGCTTTCACATTTTCAAGAACTCTGGGTACATCGTCTTATCTGATGCATGCAGTAGTGCTGTGAGGTCGAGGGCAATTAGAACCCCTTTGGTTGCAAGTGACAAAAGCCCAGCTTGCCGTAGCTTAAGTAGAACTGGAAATTTAGTTCTATAGAACCCAAAGAAGAATCCAGGATAGATTTGGTGAGCTCAGGACTAGAATAAGGGATTTGGTGCCTCTAAAAATACCTTTCTCCTTCCCTTCCTCTCCCACCCCCATCCATACCACTTCCTCTCTCCCTCCCCCACATTTATATTACTGACATTCCTTTGGAGTACAGATTATTTTCTTCCCATGTCAATATGTATAAGTCATAAGTCCTCAACAGAGTCACAATATTGGAGGAAGAAATCTCCAAAGAAAGGCAAGGTCTACAGGAGAGAAAATGGGGAGAAGCATACTGAAAAAAAACCCACTGAAGATTACACTTACTGTCCTCTACTGTCCACAGGGTAGTCAATCCCACTCCTAGCTGCAGCACTGTCTCTCGGACTTGTGACCCTCTGGCTTGCCTCTCTGAGAGCCATAGCCCTGTTGCTGGCCCCCATGGCTCACAGCTGGGTTCTTGCAGCTGACAGCCAGAAGCCAGACTCCTGTGGCTCATGGCTGGAAGCCAGGGGCAGCCAGGCTTTCGAGGCTGGAGGCTGGTCTGCTGTGGCTGGTTGTGGGTGGCCAGCAGTGACCAGCTTCATGACCTGGCTCCCACCATGGCACTGGCAGCCCGATCAGCCTCGTCCTGTGGATGCTGCTCCCAGTGCACACCGCAGTCCTGTCTTACCCTCAGGAATTATTGGCTTTGTTCTGTTGCACTCCACTGGGAGGGAAAGGAAGAGGTGAGTATAAGTGTCCACTCTGCAGCCATCTTGCTGCACATCTCCATAACGGATATTCTTAAAGTCCAGGTCACCTTCAGATGTGGAGGAAATTGAAAAAGAAGTCTTTGGAAATGATAGGTAACAAACACATCAGCGATATCTAGGAATGGATGTTCCCAAAAAAATTATGTCTACTTGTATTCTTTTGCCCAAGCTATTCCCTTTACTCCAGTCTTAACCCCCTTCTGAATCTGTGCCTGGCAAAACCCCATTCACTTTCATATCCTACTCAAACATCTCCTTTTCTCTCTAGCTTTAACTCACTCAGAAATCAGTCACTGATTCCTAAATACTCTAACACTGGCCTTGCACATCTAATAAGATCTTGTCCTCTTCCCACATATTCTGACAAGATTGTGAGGGCCTCTGGGACATCGGTGTTTGGTACAGTGCCCAGTACAGAGCCTTGTACGTAGGAGGTACTTATATGCTTATTAAATGAGAAAACAAGTGGAAAAAAGATAGGGAGCAGACTGAATTTACTTGTTTCATTAGAAGATGCATGAGTGTCTTCCACCTTAAAGATCTGGAAAAAAAACAAAAAACCAGTAGAAGAAAGGAGATAATAAAAATCAAAGTGGAAATAAATGAAATTGAAGTTAAGAAAGTGATCTAAAAGATCAATGAAACCAAAAGTTGGTCCCCCACTCCTAGGGATTTACCCAAAGGACACAAAAACACTAATTCAAAAGAATACATGCACCCCTATGTTTATAGCAGCATTATTTATAACAGGTAAAACTTGGAATCAACCCAAATTCCCAAAATAGATAACTCTATCAAGAAAACATGGTATATATACACAATGGAATATTATTCAGCAGTCAGAAAAGATAAACTAGAGACATTCATAGAAACAGATGGAGCTTGAAGGGATTATGATCAGTGAAATAAATCAGAAGAAAAAAGAATACCAGATGGTCTTCTTACAGGAGGAATATAGAGGATCAAGGAAAAAATAACAAAAAAAGAAACAAGATAAAATGAAAATAAACAGCTACAAAACTGAGGCATTCTGTAGGGAGGAGGGAGGGATTGAGGTCAAGGTAGGGATGGGAAGAGCACAAGGGACCATCGTGACAGTGCACAGGTGAACTGGTGGTGGAAATTCTGTGGGGACCACACCCAGAAAAGAAAGCAAACATTGTAAGAAAAAAAAATTTTTTTTTTAAATTTTTAAAATTTTTTTTATTAATATAAAATATTTTTTAAAATTTACATATACTTGCCATCAATTGTAATCCCCATGTATTCCCCATCACCATCTCACCAGTGCACCAT
>JAGFMF010011739.1:7285362-7306932 GCA_019455555.1 Galemys pyrenaicus | reverse complement strand
CCTCCCCCTCCCCTCCCCACCAGGTGTCCCCAGTCTGTCCTTGTCTCCTCATTTTTGGTTTCTGTGTCTTTATTGCTGTTATTGTTATTATTATTGTGTAAGAAAAAAATTAAAAACAAACAAACAGGAAGCCAACTTCCTGATATCCAGTTCAGTTTCTTGTTGCTTAGAGATGTACCAAGACTGAAGTCCTAGAAAGGAAATCAGTGGTCTTGGAAAGGGATCAAAAGAAACAACTCAGTCCCTAGTATTGTTATGTCTGGAATGCTAAAGGAAAAAGAATAAACATAAGCTTGTAACTAGCAAGATATAATCAAATTATTTTGGTCACTGCCTCTCAGTTCTAACCATAGGAGTCAACAACAACAAAAAAAAGATAATCTGACCTGTGTCAAACAGCGAAAAATTATAGTGGATGTTCTTCTCCTTAGCAGTGTGCATAACTAATTCACCAGATCTCTTGTGGTGGTGAACCTTATAACTGCTTTTACATTCCTAGACCTTGCCACTTAAACATCTGGAAGCAGATGCTTCCCATATCTGCATGAAACAGTTCTACATGACCTCAAAAATGAACTAAAACTTTAAGCACACTCAAAAGTGAACTAGGAGTCTCCCTGGTGGTTCAAGGGTTTGAGCACCACATTATGGGGCTTCTGCATCTACAGCAGTTAGAGTTCAACCCTTGGCCAGGGAGGGGACCCACATGGCACAGTAGATCTCTCCTGCCTCACCCGCTGCTCCCCTCAACAGTGTCTTTCAGTGGATCTGCCTTTTCTGCTCCCCACACTGTCTCTGGTGAATCCTCTCACCCCCTTGTCTCCGGCCTGTATCCCAGCTCTTGCAGGCATAAATAAAAATAAAATATTTTTTAAAGTGAACTATAACTTTGCTGCCCAGGATTATAAAAACTTGGTTATCTCCAATACATGTTAGAGACTAATGCAATTTCTGGAAGGTTATAGTAGGAATCATAGAATAAAAAATTATAGACCTTGAAAGCTCTTGGGAATTTAGTGTTATCCCTTATCCTGATCATGGAAAAGCATTACCCAAGATGTCAGGTGTCTATACAGTCACAAAGCTAGTCAGGAGTGCTGGTGGCCTACCCCTTTGAGAAGCTTATTCTTGCTTTGCAACAAGAGTACCTTTTTTGTGAAGAGTAATCCAGAATGTTGCAGCCATTCAAAATGAAATCTGTAAAATAAACTTGAAGTTTATCGGACTTTCTAATATGGGTCAAGTTGGGAATAGTTTCATCAAGGGATAGAATAAATTTTAATTTAGAGTCCTCTCTAAGATGCCCTATTTCTGGCCTTTTGGAGAATTTGGACAAACAAAACGGTAAAAGTTCTGAAGATTCAAAACGTAGGAATTAGAACAACCAATTTAGATGGTTAGAGACATTGCTGGACAGAGAGCAGTGTGGGGGGTCGGGGGGTGGAGATGAGAGAGTTGAGTCCACCGTAGAGAGAGGATGATAAAGAGCTATTATTAACTAGTATCCACTGGCCAACCTTAGGGAAAGAAAATGATGCCATGTGGCATACTTCAGCCAAAAATGCATGAATGGAAATGACATCTCCAGACAGCAGATTTTAAGAGTGAGTATGTATTTGCCTGACTTTGGAACCATGAGATCTGGACTTGTTTTAGCTTCCATGCACTAGATCCCAAGTGGCTATTGGTTTCTAGAATCAAACGGGTGAGTTTGGATTCCAGCTCTGCTATGTACCTGTACATTGCCTACATATAAATCACATGTATCCAGAATTGACTGGCACAGTAAAGGATTCTGTAAAGTCACAGGAGTGTCTCAAGCTGAATGAGAAGTCACAGCAGAGAACAAGGACCAGCAGTGACAAAGCTGAAGCCCCTACCTGCTCAAGTAAAGTCTTGGACTCCAAAAAAAGAGATTAGTGTCAGTGCAAGAGTCCACCTAGCGCCCTTTGTATTTTCCCCTTAGCCTGCCCATCTCAGTTTCACTCTCATTTCTTATTCCAGTGCTTTGCCTAGCTCATTTCCAGGGGCTCTGTTTGGCCTGAGCAGACAAGTCTGCTCCTCTGAGTGTATATACCTGAGACTATATATGTGCACTCATGTGTATACTCAAATTTTCAGAAATCTACTTTATATGCAGAGGATAATAGCATCTACTCTTCTTTATATAGATGTCCTCTAAAATATTCACCTTCTTCCTAGGAGGATTAACTTAGATCCAGCACTCAATGGTGATTTCCCATTATACTTGGTTACAGCTGACACCAGTGTCCTGAACCAGGGTATTATCGCACAAGGGGTGCCAATGTCATTCAGGAAGGAGAAAAAGAGAAAGTACAAATAAGGCAAATTAAGCACTGGAAATATATTAATCTAGCATTTTAAATATGAGCTAAAAAGCTAGCCCATCAATAGAAATCTGAAATTAGAGCTGAAATTCTCCTCCTAATGGAGTCACATTACATATTTTTATTCTAACCTTCACTTTTATGTAGAATCTACCTCTACATGAGAATTCTAGAGAGTTAAGTGATGCACTGGTACAGTCTCCTCTTTTTTTTTTTTTTAAGATTTATTTATTTATGCATACAAGCACTGGGGTACAAGCCAGAGGTGTGGGGGGTGAGAGGATTTACCACAGAGAGCGGGGAGCAGAACAGGCAGATCAACTGAAGTACACTGCTGAGGGGAGCAGCAGGCACAGAAGGAGAGGTGCTGCGCCATGTGGGTCCCCTCCCTGGCCGGCAGCAGGGATCGAACTCGTGCTGCAGTGGCTGCGTTTTGCTTCATAGTGCGTTGCTTAACCCACTGTGCCACCAGGGAGGCCTCAGTCTCCTCTTTTTAATTAAAGAAGCTGACCCAGAGAGGCTAAAAGGCATGCCAGCTGCAGCAGGCTGCTTCACCACAGCGGCTTAGGAGAAGTTCTAGCACCAGGTGAACCACAGGCTGTTTTAGTATATAAGGAGACCAGCCTTTGGAGCTGAACCTTGATCGGAATGAATTTTCTTCTTTCTGTCTGGCCTCTTCATCAGCACGGTTGCCATCAGCCTTTCATCATGTGCCTGTTTACTTTGCGTTTCACTAAATGCTCTTTACAGAGGCTATTTTGGTAGCTTCCTAGACACAGAAAATGTTTTGTTTAGACCCCACCTTGTGTTCAGAGTGTCTGGATCCTGTTAAAGCTGGTTGAATTTGAGAAAGAAAAAAAATTTGAGAAGTCAAACAGAAAGAGATAGTTACAGATTTTACGTGAAGATCTCTTCTCTTCCTTCCCCTACTTGCCTCTCTGCTATTCTCCCTTCCCCCTAGCTCCTTGATAACATTCTGCCAGTTACTGAAGTGGTTATGGGAGCAGAATTAGAAAGAGAATGAGTCTTAGAAATATGTCTCATCCGCTAGAGAGATACCATGATGCCAGAGTTTCATCCATTATTCTAGTCCTAAATCAGAGAGCCCTTGGGGAACATCTACATCTACCACAAATTATAATATAGCTATAAAATCTTTCTATAATAAATGCAATTTCCCAAGAAAACAATACTCCTTAGTCTTCAGTGACATATCTGAAACCCAATTTAGATTTCAGGTGGCTTTTTTCAATGTGTTTTTTAAATGGAAGGAAGTTTTCATTTTCCCTAAGTATGGTGCATTTTTAATCTTATATAGAGTTATTTCTCAGTAGAAGCCCACCTTAGGGAAGGAAACACTTTCCCAGGAGAACTTTTCTGACTTTATTCTCTGGAACACTAATGATTAATTTATGAACTATTTGTATGTCTATAAAAAAAGTATTTTGAGAGAGAATAGGAGCCAAGCATTCTAACCTCTTCCTGAAGATAAGACAAGATTCATTTGGGTACAAACTGGAACTGAGTAATTCAGATCAAATACTAGCAACTTTACTCTTACAGCATATATACACTAAGGTAACTCTCCTGTGTTGAAGGACTTTAGAAAGTATCTTCTCATGCTACATACAATGTAGAGACCTTCAAATTGAATTAGTTGGGATGGTCTTGTTGCCAAAGGTAGGCGTATTCACTGATATCCCATATCCTATCCCAATTGTACCAACTACTCTGATCCCCAGTACAAGGTAAAAAATAATAAAGATCAATACTTCAAGATCAATACTCATTGAAGTGGGATGAGAAATATCAGTCTTCATCCAATCAACAAGAACATGGGTTTCAGGCCTCCCTGGTGGTGCAGTGGGTTGAGCACCACACTGTGAAGCCTCCACTGCACAGCAATTCCCCGGTCAGGGAATTGACCCACATGGCACAGCAGACCTCCTCTGCCTTGCCCACTGCTTCCCTCAGCCATGTACTTCAGTCATCTGCCTGTTCTGCTCCCCACTCTGTCCCTGGTGAATCTTCTCACCTCCCACGCCTCTGGCCTATACCCCAGCTCTTGTATGTATAAATAAATAAATCTTTAAAAAAAAAAAAATGGATTTCTCTGGGAGAACCCTAATCTACCCTGAGTATGTGGGTCTTCTTAATATAGACACTTAATATTTTGGGAATT
This sequence comes from Galemys pyrenaicus, assembly GCA_019455555.1. Classification (NCBI taxonomy): domain Eukaryota; kingdom Metazoa; phylum Chordata; class Mammalia; order Eulipotyphla; family Talpidae; genus Galemys; species Galemys pyrenaicus. The sequence goes on along the minus strand of JAGFMF010011739.1, from coordinate 7,302,402 downwards.
TTTCTGTCTGTATGTGTGTCCAGGGGATAGTAATATTTCTATTTTATTTTGTATAGAAGAACTGGGATGTAGGCCACAGGTTGTGGGGGAGGTGAGAGGATTCACCAGAGACAGAATGGGGAACAGAAGAGGAGGATCTACTAAAATACACTGCTGAGGGGAGCAGCAGGTGAGACAGGAGAAGTCTGCACCATATGTAAGTCAGCTTCCTAGCTGGGGATTGAACTCAGGCATTGAGGTGATAGCGCTGAGACTTAACGCTAGGCCACCAGTAGGCCCAAGGACTTTATATGTTAATGCTTTTTAGAGATTTACCTTTTAAGACAGTTAACATTCAGTTTACTTTTTGAAAGATAAAGTTAAACAATGTCTTTTCAGTCATCAACAATTTATTCAGTACAGTATGAGCCCGGGACTGATGACAAGTGACAAATGTGGTCCATGTTCTCATGGTTCTCACAAATCATGCACTTCAGAGATCTTCAACTCACATGTGAGGAGTGTTTCAAAAAAGGGAAGTAGCATGCAGTACCATATTGCCTACCATAGCCTGATCTAAAGAGTTGGGGAGGGCCTGCCTTGACAAAGAAACTTTAGAGAGAGATCTTTAAGCTACAACTAAAGAAAAGACAGTCTTTAGGTGGCAAAGAGGTCATTGAGTGGGAAAATATTCCAGCCTTTAATGGTCTGTGTACGCAAGACTATAACATGCCGTTGGGACTGGCTTAGCAAATTTGGGCTACTATAACAAATACCCTAGCCATTTCTGGGTAGCTTAAATAACTAATTTTTTTTTTTCCCTCATACTTCTCAAGGCTGGGAAGTTCAAGATCAAAGTGTCTGCAGATTCAGTGTCCAACTGAGGTCTTTCTTCCTAGTTTATAGTTCTTGCTGTATCCTCACTTGGTAAAGGAAAAGCTAAGCCCGTCACAGGGGCTCCACCCACATGATCTAATTTTACCAAAGGTCCATCTCCAGGTATCATCACATTGAAGATTCAGCTTCAAGGTTTTAATTTAGGGGTCACACAAACACACACACGTAACAATGACTGAAAGACTAGAGTGTAGATATTCAGGGTGAAGTGGGCAAGAGTATGTATTAGAGAGAGACAGAGCAAGACCAAGTAGGATACTTGGTTTGAGGTAGAGGAAGTTTTTGACAAGTACAAAAGAATTTTGGGAATAATAAAACTGCTGTTTTCTAGTAGGGATTACAAAAATCTATACAAGTTTTAAAAGTCAGAGTGGTATAACAGAAATGTATTTTACTGCCTATAAATTTCAAAACTAAAGTAATGATAACTAGAAAGACATCTGAAGCAAATAATTGCAAAATAATATCTTGTCACTCATTTGGTCAATAGTTAAGTCTGTGATAATATTTGCTGTGTTTTATTGCATTTGAAATATATCTGAATAAAATTTTAAAATTATTATTATACTCTCAGACACCTAAGAACTCTGAAGTGCTATTTATTCATTACCTGTGGCTAAATTGTGTTTATGAACACCGTGCCAAGAGATCACCTGAGTTGTAATATTTAACCTTCAATATAAAAATAAGCATATCTGATTGTACTTAATGATGTCCTAACACCAAAATGATACTAAATAGCCCATAAATACACTTACTACACATTATTTTACTCATTAGAAAGTTAAAAAAAAAAACATGCATTGGGCATTTGCAATGAAAAGATATTTTTATCAAATAGACTTTAATACCTTAAGTTATTAATACATGAAGATATGATCTCACAATCACATGTTACAATAATTATCATAGATGAATGAGAAAAAAAAGAGGTGGATATAACTTGTAAATTATTCCTCTAACGGAGGAACCAATAACTTCACATGCAGTGTATAAAATTTGTTGGAATTTAAAAAAAAGTAGTGGGAAAATGTATTATAGTAAATGATAACAAATTACAGAAATTACAAAGTCAATGAGTCTAAATTTAATCTGAAATTAAATTTGGTGTATAAATGCATATGATTTGTGAGCATGAAGAGTTTATTCTTAGTTTTATAGTTATATGTGTGTGTATATACATATATATTTTTTTAAAAAACACTCTAAGAACAACTGATATGGATAGTAGAGATTCAGGGAATACCCGTGATTTTAGTATTTCAGAACCACTGTCCTAAAGCAGTTTATTCTGTAAAGGAATCACTTTTACAAGAATAAAAATGCTTCATGCTTTGGAAAGTCAAATTATCTCTTTTTTTCTTAAATGTTAGGAGGTCAGGCATATTTTTGGCCTGGAGCAAGTAGGCTGCCTTCTCTAGACCATCTGCAGAGGGAAGGACAGTCAGATGCATCCTTGTCAGGCCCCAGAACAGCAAGCAGCCTGGTTCAGCAGCTGTAGAATTTCACTTGTTTATTTTTACTTTTGTTGCCCTTGCTTTTGGTGACTATAAAATCAATACCAAGTGTGATGTCAAGGAGCTTACTCCCTGTATTTTCTTCTAGGGTTTTTATAGTTTTAGGTCTCATATTCAAATCGAATCCATTTTTGGTTCATTTTTGTGTACTGTAAAGAAAGTGGTACAGTTTCATTCTTTTGCATGTCGTGGTCCAGTGTTTCCAACATTTATTGAAGAAACTCTTCTTTCTCCCTTAGATATTCTTGGCTTTTTGGTTGTAATCAATTTCTTGCTGAAATAAGTACCCTCTCACTAATAAGATTACACCTCTTAATTCCCACAAAGAAGGGGAATTAAGTCTAATTTCTCTTAAATGATTCATGCTTCACCAGTTTTATTGTTTTCTAGAGTATTTTACCCTTTGCTCATTAAAAAAATTTGGTTTGGGACTCCCTGGTGGTACAAGGGGTTGAGTTATGGCACTATGAAGTTGCCTGTGGCCATTGTAGCACAAGTTCAAACCCCACCAGGGAGGTGACTCGCTATGGAGATGACTCATGTGGCATGGCAGACCTCTCCTGTCTCACCTGCTGCTCCTCTCAGCAGTGTGTTTCAGTCTGTCTGCCTGTTCTGTTGCCCACACTCTCTGGTGCATCCTCTCAACCCCTGCATCTCTGGCTTGTATCTCAGTTCTTGTATGTAGAAATAAATAAATCTTTTTTTAAAAATCATTTTCCTGAGCATTTAGTAGTGCAGCATTTTATATGGCATAACAGATTAAATGGCCCCAAAGAGTCTTAGCTTCACACCTATATGTAAGTCCTTGAACTGAATCCAAACAGGGTCACTCTGTCACCTGAACATGACTTTAGTTATCTTCCCAGCTGGTCATGATCCGAGGTTTAAGAATGTTTCATTAGGGATCTCTCTCATAGGACCAAATACCCCCTCTAAAAAGTCCAGTTATATCCTTACAAGCATCTCCTTAGCTATTTATCACTCAGTGTAACTTGCATAACACTGTACCACCTGGTTTTATACTAGACACAAAGAGAAAACTTGGCTATTTAAATTTTATCTGCCCAACCTTCAAATGGCAATTATTCCTTAGTTCCCTTCACCCTTCCAAACCTCAGAGAGCACTCACATTTACATACACACACAAGAACACAAAACACAATCTTTCCAGTGAGTACTAATCAACCAATCAAAGTAACCACATGTAAAAGTAACCAGTAGGTTGTAGTGGGAAATTTTACAGAGTGCTTTACTAACTTTCCTACTCTCCTGTTTCCCTTTTGGAGGTTCAAAGTGCTATTTTTTTTTCTCACTGCTATTTTGTAATTTGGAAATCAACTTTTTCAGTCTACTAAAACTCTATACTAATGTTTTTAGTAATGTTTGCATTCTTTTGAAGGAAAAACAGGAAATATGTATCTTATAGTAGACAATTTAAAGTTCTATCAAATGCCTCATAACAGGTTTTACCTGAAATTTCTGAATAGTTTCTCAAGTTTCTAGATGCTACCTTTTCAACTAGAGGAGAAAGTCAATTTCTCCGTCAGTGCCTACTCACTTCATATCCCACTCCCAAAAGGAAAAAATAGCATCTGTGTATAGACTCAGGACAAGAAATCTATTACTTCAATAACTGAGTTCACAGGTCTCTCTAGCTGACTTTTCAAATCCTCTGTCATCAGTTTGGCTACAGCTTAGTGTATTTTGGCGCGTTCTACTGGCTTCAACTCAGTCCCGCTGACACATATGGAGAGGGTTGAATTCAATATTGGGGTAGACAATTTATGAGCACTTATAATCGCACACCACCCACATGCAATTAAACCTGAAAAGAAACTATGGATATCCTTGCTGCAATGTGAAAATCTCCATCCTCCCTACACCTCACTTTTTCCAGATTACCTTTTCCAAAGCTTGAGTGCTCAGTCTGGAGCCAGGGAACGGGAAGCCATTTTTCATAGCCTGAAGCATTCCTTTGATTTCAGCTCTACTGTGAGCAAAAATTTTCCCCTATGGGTCTTTTCCCCTCTCATCCCATGTTACAGTGAGGTTTTACACCAAACTATAAAGAGCTGAAAGGTCTTTATCACACCAGTCACCAACAATGAGAAGGTGTATGTGTCAGCATGCACATTCTTAAATTTGACCTCACAATAAAAAAATACATTTCTATGGGGAGGAAATACCATTGCAGAGAGCTATTGGGAATGTAATATCTTTAGATTCCACAGTTTTGCTTTTCATTCCTGCTCTGTTGTTTAGGTTTCTCCCAATTTCTGGCCACTTACCTGGCCATCAGCAAGACTCCCCATAAACTGATGGACCAGAGGTAATTGACAGACATCAAGAGAAGGACCTAGGAAGTATAGGAAGGCAGCTGGATCAAAAAGATAAAGACCTGAGCCAGAGGAAAGGGTGAAGTGAATCTCGAAGGGAACCTTAAAAGAAAGGAGTCCTGCTGAACAGAGGCTGTAGTGAGTTGAGAAGCAGCTGGGATGTGGAAGGGTCATGTCAGTAGTGCACGTTTCAGCAGAGGTATCTAGAACAGTGTGGCAAGGGATAGGTGATTTTTCCAGAAGAGACCTTTGAGCAGAATCTGTAGCAGCAACAGTTAGACTGGTATTACGATGGTTCCAGATATTTGGCATGGAACTGAGAGGAAATTGAGTCAGATCTCCATGAGTAGTCAGTCACAAAGTTCTGAGTGCTAGATGCTTTGGGGACGAGATAGGCCAATGCTTAGAGGCCACTCTCACATTTAGGGATTAAACTACATTGAGCTAACTGTAGGGCAATACTGTGCGACTATAAGTCACCTACATTTTCATCATTTCTAACATTCTTGTCTTTATTCATTTAACAATTAATCACTGAGCTTCTACGTAGTGCTGCCAGTGCCGTGGAGAAGAGGGCACATGCTCACCCAGTGGAATTATAAGCTCTATGATGGCAGAGTCTTTTTTGGTCCCATTTCACATTTTTTTCAGAGTCTAGAACAAAGTGTTCACTAAATATTTACTGATTTTTTTTTAAAAGTAGTGTAAAATATGATAGTCTTTACTACCACTTGAACACTATGGTAAATTTGCTTTGTTCACTATAGTGCTAACAGAATGAACAATGCACCCATTTCCAGATTCAGAGAACTTGACATATGGATGAGTCAGGGGCTAAAATTTCATAAACTAAAATAAATTCCTATTCCATCCTTTAGTGGTTGTTATAGAAGAGGCCATAGCCCAAGGAAGAGAAGCTGTCTTTGGATCTGTCCTCTTAGCATATGCACGCAGAAGCAGGGAAAGCGGCTCCTGATATATGAGCCGGTGGAGGTAGACAGAGAGGGATTCCCTACCCTAAACAATGTGTGCTCTTGACTGTCACATTAATCAGCATCACAGCAAGAAAGAGATGGCTCATTTAAATGGACAATCAAAGAGTGTTTCATGAGGGTTATTTTTAAAATGAGGGCAAAGTTAAGAAAAACCAGAAATGGGTGGTGGTGTGAACTTTTAACTTAAAAATCAATGACATGGGAAATATAAGTTACTGAGATCTGACAATAATTGTAGCTGAGGGAGAGAACTACCTAACAGTTCCCCTGGCTCTGGGATGAGGACAGAGGCTACTGCCATTGCCACGCTGTGGCCCAAGCAGGAGAGAGTCAGGGGATGTCCAGCTGGTCTGTCTTCCCTCCAGTACTCTCCTCTGCCGTTGCCACTGCAATCAAAAACCACAAGACATGGGAGACTGCTTAAAGCAGCTCCCAGAAGTCAGCCTCTCTGTGCATAGAGTTGGAAAACAACTCTAAATGGCAGAGAATATCTAGTGCAGTCACCATTTTTGTGCCTCAACATCTGTCTATTTTCCTCTTTGAGAAAATATGTCTCCAGTATAGGAAACAGTTTCCATCAGTGTTTTCATTGTCATGATGTTCTGTGATTGACAGTGGTTTGACCGCTTAACTTACGGTTTTTCATTTTTATAATAATAGGAAAGTAATACATTTTCAGGAGAAACCATGATATCCTCTCATGATACTATGCAGTGGTGGTGGATCACAATTCCCAGTCAGCATTTTGTCAGTATTTTCAGCTTCCTATGGATTTTTCAGATGTAATACAATACTGGGTCCAATAATGGGATAGTAGGTTGATTCCCTAGGAAATGATGCAATATCCAAGGTTTAGCATTGGTCTCCATTATTAGAAGGTTAGATATTGAGCAGTTCAGTAGTTGGCTCAATCTTGATGAAGTAATCATGTTAATGAGCTTTGATCTCCGCCGCCATAGCAACTTTGTGTAGGGGTCCCATTGAAAAAGCACCAGGTTGACTGAGAAATGTTCTTTTGGCCACGAGATGATCTCATCTTATTCACCTCATTATCAAGAGCTTCTCCACAATGAAATGTAATCTGGTGATATTTTGGGTAAAAGAACATTCTGTACCCATTGTAAGAAATCTTTCCTTTTACATTTCCCTTATCGATCTTCATAACATGTTCTTTTGAATTTCCTGACCAGCTGATTTTTAGCCACATCCCATGCAGATGTAGTTACATATCTTAGTCATCTTCCAGTGACCTATGTAAACAACCAAATGTACAACTTAATTGAATAATTAATAATTACTATTAATTAACTATTAATAATTAATTGAAATAATTTCCCTTCACCATGGTTTTTCAGAGCCACCTTGACTGGGGCTATAATAAATGACTATCCACTTTTGGCTTTGCCTACATGTTATAAAATCATGCCCAGGTTCTTTTCTTCCTCAGTCATATGGATATAAGGAGCTCTGTATACGACTGTTGAGGTGAACTGAGATAGAAGAGGCAATACATCAGGAGTGAGTTTGAGAGAGCCATCGGCTCGTGTTAAAGCCAATCCTTTCTCTATATATCATTTTCACCTAGTGGACTGCTATTGCACATTCCAAGTTTTTTGGAAAGTGGATCAGCTATAACTGGTTCATCAGGACAGCTCAGGTCACATGATCACAACTTTCCATAGATGTATAATGATTTGAATGGTGACTCCCTAGAAATATCTGTCTGCACAGTGGCTGGACCAGTTTACATTCCCACCAGCAGTATAAGAGGGGTTTCTTTTTGTCCACGTCCTCACCAGCACTTGTTGTTTCCTATGGAATATAGCGAAACTGAACAACAGGTCAAGAAAACAATAAAACTTGGAAGCAGACCATAGTTCTAAGGCATACAGCAGAGAAAGGCAAGGGAGGGATCAAAAGGAGAGGGAAGAGCACAAGGGACTGTGGTGATGATCACAGATGCTATGGTGGTGGGAGAACTATGGGGACTAGCCTATAGGGAGAAACCAATGACTACGCAATAATGAACAATGGTGTAAATATATAAATAAATTTAGAGGAAAAACAATAAAATAAAAAGATCTATCCCCTAGAATGTATGAATGGGAACTTGGAAAAAGCATTCTTACTGATAGAATTAAGGATTTTTAGATGAGATTATCCTGGATTATTGAGATGTGCCCTAAATCCAATGACAGGTATTCTTATTAAAGACAGAAGACAGACAAGCCATTGTGAAAGTGAAGGGAGAAACTGGAGTTAAGCAGTCACAAGCCAAGGAATTCCTGGAGCAAGAGAAGTTGGAAGAGGTAAGAAAGAATTCTTTTCTGGAGGCTTCAAAGAGAACATGGTCCTGCTGACACCTTATTCGAATTTCTAGTCTCCAGACTGGTGAGAGAACAAATTTCTATTCTTTTAAGTCACCAAGTTTGTCATGATTTGTTAATGCAGCCACAGAAATAGTTAGTTTCGGCTAGGGCCCAAAGGCAAGGCAGAAGCTGTTTAAAGTGGGAATAGTGCTCTGCAGAAAGGGTCATTCCAAAACACTAGAGGCCTGAATTGATTCTCCTACTGGAGCTTGCCAAAGATGGAGGAAAAGGCTGGTTTTCTCAGTCCTGGTTGGGGAAGCAGGAACTTCTTCCTTAAGCAATAGGGGGCCAGAGGAATTTGGATGTTCACACAGAGTTCTCAATCTTTTCGGTCTGCCTAAATATACTCATCTTAGAGCTTAGAAGTCTACCCTTTTCCACTTAATCCTGTTTCTTATACAAGACCAGGTATTGTTTCACATTTACTAACGCAGCAACCAGTTTCTCCATGGAGACAATTTGCCCAGTGCCATATAGATGGTATATATTGAGTCAATCCTGGACATATTTGAGTCTTCACCACATTTAACAGCTCAGGTAACCAGGTTTCAAGTCCCTAGAAAGCCATGTAAATCAGGGAAAGGTAGATATAATGGGTATAATGGATGTGTTTAGCCTCAGATGATCTCCAATCATTCACCCCACAAGTAGAGTAGATAAGAAATTCTTTAAAAACTACCCTGGTGAGATATAGTTGCCCTAAACTTACGGAAGGCAAAGGATTATTTCTCTTTTTTCCATTATGAATGCATTTATTTATTTTTTTCAGTGGCTGTTTGTTTTTTCATTTTATTTTATTTCTTTACATATATTTGACATCAATTGTAACCCCCATGTATTCCCTATCACCATTTCACCAGTGCAGCATCACCTCAGTCCCTTGTAAGGCAAAGGATTCTTTAGACACTTCCAAAGAGACTATTTGATTTCCCACCTATGTCCTGAGTTGGGCATTCAAAGCTGATAATTTGTCCTTTTCTCTTTTCACTCTGGGGTTCCATAAATAGCCAGCTCATAAATAAGCTAAGTAACCTAAATCGCCCAACGAAATGACAAGCCAGTCACATGATCACCCATTGCTTTGCCTTTCACCTGCACACCTTTCTGTGAAACAGCCGTTGATAATTTGAGTAACCATTATTCCTCTACATACTGTGCTATCCATTTCACTCTGGCAAGCAGATTATCTGTGTCCTCATCAAATATGTGAGCAAGCTAATCACAGAATCCCATTTTGAGGATCTGTTTTCAGGAACAAATCATGGTTTCATTTCCTGGCAAGTTCCCAGCAGCAAACAGATGGTCACTCAAAGGGATAATTAAGGAGAAGGAATTAAAATGAAAGAAAGTTTACAAGAATGTGAGCAAGGTTGTGTTAAACCAACAAGAAATGGTCGAGCACCTGAGTGAGGGTAGATCACTTACCATCACTAGACTTGAAGGTAGTAGGCAGGAATTGTTTGCTGGAACTTAGAGAGTGCTGAAGATTTAGAAAGGTCAACCAGCAGGAGCTGCGACTTTTGGTATAGAAATCCAACCACTGCAAAGTAGCTGTGACAAGAAAGCAGCCAGAGGAAGTAAATGCTCTCACAATTCTTCCCTCGTGGCTTCTCCTGCTTATGCTTTCCATTGGATAAATCCAATCAGAGGACAGAAATATGACCTCTGAATCAGTCATGTGCTCTGCTTGCTTGGGGAAACAAAAAAAAACATCTATACAGGAGCAGCCGATATGTCTGCCAATTCCTTGGTCTGACATAGTCATCAACTGGAGTATGATTAAGATATACTGGAACCAGACACTCAGCTGCTCAACTCCTGATCTTTCCTTCTTTGATCACCAAGAGGGAGAAAGTAAACTCCACTACACCTACTGAAGCTTAATATGTGTCTTTGTGTACACCTTTCCCCCAAATGGACTTCCATGACTTGAAGGTACATTGGTTTAAGAATCAAATAAATGTGGACCTGACCTCTCATCTCTGACATTTTCAACCATCGTGACAATAGGCAATAACTTGGTTACTTTGAACATTAGTTGCTCCATTTGTATAATTTGCAATAATAACCACCTTAACAAGAGTCTTGCAGAGAGTAAATGAAATAATGGAAAATTCTTAATAGGGTTTTTCACACATGGTAAATACTCTTTAAATATTCCCTTTCCATATTGACCTTTTTCTTGTGCTGTGGCAGCCACCGTGTAAAGCACTTTTGTAACTCATTTTATGGGAGAACACATTCCAAGTTCCAATCAGCTTATAAAACAAAACCTTTTGAATACAGCTTGTTTTTAAGTTGAGAAGGTCCTGTATTTAGGCAAAACTGTCAAGGAGTGATTAATGGTCATATTTTCAGAAATGATAGAATATTCTAACTGGGATAAATGAGTTCACTCTTCAAGAAGTGGATAATTATATAAGAAATGCTCCACAACAAAGAGAAACAACTTCAAATCTATACTCTGAAAAATGCTCTGGAAGAATATCCACAAAACTGTTAATAGTGGCTAACTCCAGAGAGACCAGAGTGGGATTGGAGAGCTGTGAGCAATGAAAGCAGACTCTTATTTTTTCTCTACATATTGCTTAAATAATTTATAGTGAACATGCATATTTGCTCTGCCAAACTGTTTAAAACCTTTACAATTCTTGCATGAATTCGAGGGTAAGATGTCAATATTTGGTCATAGCAAACTATCTGCTATAAAGAACAGTAATGGACTACAACTATGGCTATATGGTATATAATAAATGAGATGGAATAAGGCTTATTTTTTTACCAAAGAGAAAAAGTATTTTAATGATTTAGCATAAGGCATGTAAACCAATGCTATTAGCCCACTATATTACGTTATCATCTCCAAGCAGATATATCTCTTCTTATTTACCCCAATACATAATAAATATTACCTGCTCAGTATTATATAAATAATGAGTATTTTTTAAATTGAGAGACAGTAGTATGTTGAAGATAACACAAATAGATTGGCATGAGCTCAATCTCAGTTCCCTCACTTGTAAAATGGGGGAGTTGGTAACATGAATAGCTTTAAGACTATAATTTTAATGAACTGGTAGAAGCCAATCTTAAAACCCAGTGAGAATTTACATTGACTCTCCAGTTATTTATTATAACAAGTAAAGGCTTTAAAATCACTCTTCAGTATCACTATTATTTCATAAACAATGAAATTCCAATACCAGATATGAAAAAGAGAGAATTCATAGTCAACAGTCCTTCCCATAAAAGGACAATTAGCAATCTTACAAAGAACTAAATGAATCTGGGGTTTCTTCATCTCTAAGATTTTGTGACCACTTTTATTTTTTTTAATTCATTTCATGTTCTTACTTCCCAATTAGGAAAATTGTTTTTATTTGTTTAAAAAAAGTCCAAATAATAGTGATGTGTATAAGGTAAGATGAAAACCTACCCCAAAGTGAGCCCCCACTCCTTTTCCCCAAGTTCACTGAACTTAATCACTGCTAAACATCGTAGAACGAGACCTAGAGAAGAAAAGGTATGTTGTCTTCTAGACGCTTTCCTGTGAAGATAGGAAATAGGAAATACTGGCACATGGCTTTTTTTAAAAAGGAATAAAACTTATTCTAAACTAACAATTTGCAAAGTAGAGAACTACGTATGTGGTGATGATCTCCTGAACTGGATGTCAATAACATTTTGGGAAAATATTTGTTGGACTCAGTTTAGGGGAATGACCCTTTGCCAGTACATTCCTCATAGTTGGGCAGGAGACTGGAGCTTGAACGCTTTCCTGATCTCAGCAGGCAGTTCATTCCTGTGTGCTACGTATGAGATCCCACGACCTTTTCTTGGGCTAAAGATCTGACAAAGAAGAATAAAACACTGAGGCACATTGGGAGATCAGGTGGCTCTTTGAAAGAAAACTTGAAAGGGTCAGCAGAGGTATCCCCCAAATGTATCTAAAGGTCAAGAGCCAAGAACCCTGGTCCTTAAAGTGGGGTATTGTCCTCTGTGTGAAAGCCAGGGATCTATGACTGTGCTTGAGGCACAGACTTATTGAATGGCAGCAACATTCATCTTTGAAAACTCACATCATCTACTGATTCTCGAAAGCCTTCAACAGGACTAGAAAGCACCTGAAAGCAAGGAAGGCCTTAGGATAGTAGGCCTTCTAAGTAGGATCTTAGAAACTTCTTGAAGACTGGAGCAATAGCTCCCAAATGCTAATAGATTTAGCCATTTCTTAGATTTCAAAGTAAGAAAGCAACAAAATCCAAGTGTTTTCAAACCACTGAGCTGGTTGTCCAGATTGGGTCATAAACACTGGCAATATCTACAAAAGTAAATAAAAGTAGAAGCAATTTACCTAAATTTGGATCTGAATAGCCTCTGTTAACTCACTGTTAATTCAGATTTAACAAATGATTACATACTTCAGGTAGAGACAACCTCAGGGAATGGAATCTTCATAATTTACCCTTTAAATATCAAGAATATTGTTCATGCTCAGTCGGTGAGGAAAAAAAGCAGTCCCTGGTATGAGTGGGCAAGTATACCCTCTGCAAGTAACTTCCTCATCTACACAAGGAATGGAAAGGCCCCAGTCATGTGACATTGCGCCACCATCTTACATACTGTAATTTCTAGAAGTCACAAAACTTTCACCTGTTTTATTAGATCTTCCATGTCCTCAATCCTTCTCAATCCAGCACTCCATGCAGCCACAGTGACCACTGGCCCCAGACAGTAATCCTATTTGCTTTACTGGGACTCAGTGATCTCTATGACCCCTCTTGGAGGTAGCCTAAAGTGAATGTCTTAAGAATAACCCACCAACAAGGAAATTAAAAATGCATATCAATCACAAAAATGCATTTTAATCACAGATAATGATTAACAGAAAAGGGAAATTAATGTTGCCTTGACTGTAGGTTACAGTCTCTGGCCCACCTGCCTTCCCAGCTGCTGCGAACCATAGCCATTCTCGCCTTGCTTTACCAAGTGAATTCTGCATATAGTGTACCCTTTCCCTCCATTCACTTTTTCTTTATTTGATTTATGGCCTCCCCATATCCATTTACAATGAGCCAGAGAGGTTCCTAAGCTTTAAATTTTGAGGCCAGGAAGTGATGAGCCCACAGAAGGGATCATAGAAACTTCAGTAGCAGCAGCATCCCAAGGAGAACCAGGAGGATGTGGAAAATACCATTATCATTAGAAAATATGATTAATGATGGGAGTCCATTTTCCACAACCACACAAGGCTTCTCCTCAACTACAGAGCAGCAAGCAGCATTTCCCTACCTGTGTTCCCTGAACCTGAGCTATTAACTGGTTCCTTGGTCAACTAGTATGGTCACTTCCTTGACAAACTTGCCACTGTTTAAAAACATTAGCAGATTTCTTTACTAAGTGATTGTGAAAAGCTTTTAATACTGATGTACATTATGAATCACGAAGAAGAGGCTTACATTGTGCCTTGTTTCTCAAGTTTACTTAATTCCAAAGTCTTTTCACCAGGGCCCATCTTGTGAGACTAGTGTTCCACAGGACACATATTTGGAAGCAAAAGCCTACTATTCTAAAGGCTGCTGCCATTTCATACAGATGAAAATAAAATGAAATTAGTCTTTCTCTGAAAGTTCATAGGCAGAGCTGCAACAAGAAACCAAATCGGTCAAAATTTGTGTTTTGTTTTATTTCAATGCCATAGATCCTTAACATGGTGTCCAGAGAAGCAAGAAGTTAGTTCCAGTACATATGTACTGTAGGATTTGTTCTACGATGTTTAGCAATGATTATAAGTGCTACCAATTAATGTCAGAGCTGAAAATAAACACTTGCTGACTCCCTTATTTGATTCAAGTGGCTATAAGATTTACTCCAAATCATATACCACAGTTTGGAATAGACTTAAGTCTGTTGACACTCAGTTTCAAGTATGGAATCCAGGATATGGCAGCCATTAAATCCTTCAATGTAGAAGATAGAAAGATTCTTTATTAAATTCGAGATAAATTTTGACTGCTGAAAATTTGTGCAAAATTATTTACAAGCTCCATACAATATTCACACGGGGGTGGCAGAGAGTCAGAGAGGTGTCAGAGAGGTTGATATTCTAACTTTTGAAAGGACTACGTAAGAGGGATTGGAATCTGTCAGAGAGGTTGATATTCTAACTTTTGAAAGGAGGGATTGGAATCTGGAAAATGGAAAACACATGTTATAAACACCTTGCATACAAAACAAATCTATAGAAATGAAAGTAAAGAACTCAGTCAAGGAATTCAAAAGAAAGTTTGACTTACAGCTACCATCCTCTGCATGTAAGAAGCCCCTTGAGATGCTCTCAAAAACACCCATATTTGGGACTCCCATATCTGGGGTGGGTACACTAGCAGCCTTTTACATCTCCGCAGGTGATTTCCCCACGCAGCCAGAGGTGAGAACAACTTACTGACACTAGGGAGCCCAGGGCAGCTCTCTTCCCTCCTACATCATCAGGCCTCTGGATCTACTAGCAAAACGTTCAGCTGAGAGGTTTTCCAGACATTCGTTCACTGCTGAAGCTTCCTCACAGCCTCACCCTGAGCATGCAGCCAGAGCCAACAATTCCCAACTTCCTTCTGGGCTTCTAGCTGACCCAGAGCTGCCTGATTGGCTTCAGGCTCTCACTTAGCACTTGTCCAAAAAAACTGGGGAAGCTAAAGTGAAATCCTTCTATTTGTTTATGTGGCAACAAGCTCAGAGTCTATACTGAGAAAAATGTCCTTGGCTTTTGACAAAGATGTGTTGGAGATGTCTCTGTCTGTTTTAAAAAGGCCACAAACTAGTGTGGAAACCAGTGACCTCTATCAGGAGTCAATCTGCTGAATCAGTCCATATTAGCAGGAAGAGTTGGGGGATTTAAAAACAAGGGTGTTTTGACATTTTTGCATACTTTAGTCTCAGAAGAATGCAAAATTTTAACATGGGAGCTTGGATTTGACTGTGGAGAATACATCAGATGATTAATTTGTACAACTGGTATTTTCAATTTTGGGTAATTCATGAAATGCAATGATGAGATCTGCAAGAATAGAAGGCATCGAGGATTTATGATAATTTTTTAAATGTCTCATTATTAATGTATCATCCACCTTTAAAAGCCTTGGAAGAAAGTTTAGGGCTACATTTTTGAACCCTTAGAAATATGTCCAAAAGGCAAGGAAAAGGAAAGTATGGTCTCATTTTTACGTGTAAACAGGAGAGAAAAATAAAATCTTTCCAAAAGTAACACAAGTTCAATTTTAGAAACCTCATCAACTCGATGATGAAAAGAAGCAGAGTGACAAAACTGAAGAGAAAATTCAACATTAAGGGCAGGAGAGGCTGATCAGCACAACCATAGGAAGAGACGAGAAGTGTCAAATGATGTTTCACCAGAGGTTCTGCCCACATTTAGAATACTTAAGATATCCGGGGGTCTGTGGAAACACAAACTTCCTGCCCTCTACGATCCAGTCATGTAGATAAAAAGTTCAGAAAAAGATGCAATGTTAAATATCAATAGCAAATTGAAACCGTGGAAGGATAATACAAGTGAAAAATAGTCAGCATTTAAAGGAGACAGGCTTCCAGTATCAGAAGCGGAGTTTATTTTGGTTAAAGTAATTAGGGACGAAGCCACAGGAGTGGGAATCAGGAAGCTAAATCTCGAAGGAGGATATAAGATTCTGGAGGTGCACGCCTGTTCCCATGGTCGTGATCAAAAAGGAAGAGATGATAGATGCTGGAGAGGATGTAGAGAAAGGGAGCCCCTGTATGTGATTGGTAGGATGGTAAATTGGTATAGCAACCATGGAAAACAGTATAGAGGACTCCCCAAAAAACAAAAATAGATCTAGAAATTCTATTTCTGGATATCGATCCCAAGATAATGAAAACACTTACTCAAAAAGTTATCTGCACCTTCATGTTTATAGCAGCATTGTTTTCAGTAGCACAGTATAGAGACAACCTTAATAGCTGTCTATAGAGGAATTAACAACAAAGTTGGAGGGGGGTGTGTGTGTATGTATAGGATATTTTCAGCCATTAAAAAAAAAATCAAGGTAATTTTGCCATTCGTGACTGCTGGTTGGACCTTGAAGGCATTATGCTAAGTGTAAGAGGTCAGACAGGGAAAGATACTGTATTATCTCCTTAAAATTGAACATTAAAAATAACTCATAGGAAAATAAAAACTCCTAGGAAAACAAATTCCAAATTGTGGGCACCAGAGACAAGGATTCAGGAGAGGGGGAGATTAGAGGATGATGATAAGTTAATTATAAGATAATTATCTAGCACTGAAGTTTACAACATGCTACAGTTAACACTGCTTACATAATACATGTGAAAGTTGTTAAAAAGTAGAGCCTACCAGTCCAGTGGAATGTTATTTTTTTTTCTGTTGTATCTATATGAAACAATGGAGTCTAGCTAAACTAAATGTGGTAATCATTTCATAATATATATAAATAAAACAACAACTGCATACTTTAAACTTATGAAGTGATAGATGTATATTATAGTTCAATTAAATAGAGGGGGAAAAAAGATTCAGGAACTAGGGAAAGCTCAGGGGAAAAGGTGAGAAAGAGGGCACAACTTGCAACAGTCCAAAGCATCTTCCTTTCACCTACACAGCTTTATTTTTTTAAATATATATAATTTTTTATTATTTACATATATTTGACATCAATTGTAATCTCCATGTATTCCCTATCACCATCTCACCAGTGCACCATCACCTCAGTCCCTCGTGCTCCCATCTGCCCTCAACTCTTTCCCCTCTTCCCTCCCCACCAAGTGTCCCCAGTTTGTCCTTCTCTTTTCATTTTTGTGTCTTTATTGTTGTTATTATTATTATTATTGTTCTTATTCCTTTCCTTGATCCTTATTTGGCTCCCTTATATTCCTCCTAGGGGAGGAACCA
>JAGFMF010011739.1:7265069-7284814 GCA_019455555.1 Galemys pyrenaicus | reverse complement strand
GGTTAGTTCTTTGTGGATCTGTGTGATAAGTCCCTTGTCAGTAATGTTGTGTGCAAAGATTTTCTCCCAGTTGGTGGGTTGTCGCTTTGTTTTGGTTAACATGTCCTTTGCTGTACAGAAGCTTTTAATTTGCTGTAGTCCCACCTTTTTATCCTCTCCTTCACTCTCTTTGCTTTAGGTGTTGTATCTCCAAAGATGTCATTGATGTCACCTACACAGCTTTAGGAAGCTTAAAAACTATATATAAAAGTCTCTGCCTGGGCATTTTCCTGCCCTGTGGCGCAGCAATGATATGTGGATGCTCCCTTGGCCCTAATCAAATAACAACTGATCAGAACATTCTGCCAAGAGCAAATTCTTCAGAGAAAGCTCCAAAGTGAAACAAATTTGGAGAGAAAGGGAAAAGTAGAGAAAATTCACATTTATCAGGCACCATCATGAGTATACCTTATGCTGGACACTTTAAATGTATAGCCAATAGTCCTCAAAATAAAAATTCCCTAATCAACAACCCTATATGGGTTGTGATGTTACTGCTCTCAATGTATAAAGGGAAAATGTATTGAGAGAAATTTACGAATTTGCCAGAGGTGCTGAAAGCCAGGAAGTGATGGGACTGATGAATGTAATCAAGGACTACAGTGAAGCAAGACCTGTATATTTTTCAGAGATTTGTATTATCATCCCATTGTCCTCCTCCTCTTCCCTGTGGGTACCTTCTTTTCCCCCATCCCACAATATTATCACATCATAAACATCAGTTAAAAGTAGCCTCAGAGAGTATACAGCCCCCTCTTTTGACTTACGAGGAAACAGACTCAGAGAGGCAAGCCTGAGTGAGTGTCCAGGGTGACACAACCAGCCAGGGCCAGACCTCCCCTAGCCCACAGGGAGAAGGATCCAACAAAAGCATCTCTGGCAGTCACAGGCATTTGTCTAAAGATTGCAAATAAAATGTGCAGAAGCAAGAGTCGCTATAGATGGACCATCTGTTTTTACTCTAAGGCAGATTGACAATGGAGGCTGTGTTCTCGCGTTTCCCACATGTAAATGCAGATGTAAAGAAATGGACCATAGTTTGAAAGGAGGAGTGTCGAGCAAAGACCCTGGCTTTGCTGATTTTATCGCTGGTTATTGAATGAGGAATGGACAAATCAGACCTTACCATGGGGACTCAGATTCTGTTTTTTCTTTTGAGGATAAGATAATAGCTCTTGAAGGCAAACTAAGGTAGAGAATAGCACATGGGTTCGTTTTCTTCGGCCCCAAAGTCAGTTACCACCAAATCTTATTGCCTGGAGCTTAGCTGGCAATGTTGCCATCGTTAACAGAAACCACTCTAAATTGCCATCAGTTTCCTTTGGATGCAAACACACACACACACACACACACACAGAGAGCTTGAGGAGAGATTGTACATGCTAAGTTAAACTAATTAATGCCTTCTTGATCCTGTCACTTAAAATTACTTAAAATCCCTAGAATTCTTGTTAAATAAGTATGACCATGGAGACAGTTTTATTTGAAGCCAAGCCTCAAACTCTAAAACTGACTTCAATTCCATTTTTGTTTTTACCCTTGGGGCATTACTCTGTTGACTTCTAGGCAGTTTTACAAGACTCCTACCAGCTAAATAAAGATGGCTTAATCAACTACCCAGTTACCTCTATTAGCAGACGGTACAGAGACAGAATATTAAATTAAAACCATGACCTTCTATTCTCTTTTTCTAAATTTAAAAATGAGACCAGACGGACCAAAAAATAAATACCTACCAGTCAAATTCCAAGCCCCAGCTCTGCCCCAACTCAGAATGCACTTGCATCACATAGAAATTATCCAGTACATTGAGCAATACTGAAAAGTCTAAATTAGAGCTCACAGCTGGTAGCCTGAAGGTAAATGATGAATGGACAACCTCTCCCTCATCGTTAACTTCTGTGACACATTACCCACAACATCTACAGGTATTTTCAGTGAGGAGGAATGTGTAGTTCAATGGCATTGAGCCACCCCACCCCATCCTACTGCGTGGTACCGCTGGGTGAGAGTGACCAAAGCTAGTGAGAATGAAAACTAGCATCTTCCTATGAAATGAAAACTAGAGGCTCCTTGACCTCTGTCATTCAGGTAAAGATTAGTTCTTGACTACCTCCAGGATTAATTTCCAAGAAATAATTTTTAAGTCTGGTCCAGAATGATTTAAACAATCACCTCTGTTTTTTACTTCTTGTCTCAGTAGGTAAATTCCTTCTCAGTTTTCTGCAAATCTCTGTCTTCTTAGATTTTAGTCTCAACATCTTTTAATGAGAATCTTTTACCAAACTACTTCTTACTGCTAAGATGAAGACCATTTAATATGCTATTGTGTTTTACTCAAGCCCACGCGTTTCAAAGTATAAAGCATTTTGTTATCATTGGTTATACTCGAAATCACCAAATAAACAGTATACAAGATCATTAATTTTGTTCAAGCATTTAGAGGAAAATCTTTGTTTAGAAATACATACTATAGTTTATAACTGTCAAGACAAAAATGTACAATAGGCCATTTTGGTGCTATGCATCAGACCACCCTGGATTGCGTGCCCACTGAAGGGGGTAGATTGCAATAGGGGGTCGGAGGGAAGGCCAGAGGGTATATCTATACTCTCCCACCTTCTTAGGACCTAAGCGGAGGCATATGAGAAATACTGACCTATTTAGTGGTAGATGTATATTGTATTTCAATTAAATAGAGGGGGGGGAAGATTCAGGAGATAGGGAAAGTTCACGGGAATGTAGGTGAAAAAGAGGGTACAACTTGCAGCAGTCCAAAGCATCCTCCTTTCACCCGCACAGCTTTAGGAAGCTTTAAGGAAAACGGGGATTTTTGAAAGCCCCGGAGCTGTTTCCTTGGGTGTGGTCCATCTACCACTAATCATACAGAAAAAAGTTTAAGCAATACATGGATAGTACTTCATATTTCAATAAGTTTGAATGCTTTCCCTCTATTTATGGCAAGCTATGCACCTGTTACTAATTTTCTTAATTTTTTTCTTTTAAACTATTTTAAGTAAAAGAAATGAGTTAAGCTAAAATAGAAAGATTAACTAATAGTACATGTAACTGACACACTAAGATCAAGAACTGAATTTACAACCTAATACTATCTCTCTTATAATACTTGTCTTTTCATGAATATTAAGACATGTTATACTGAATCAATCTCCTGGTCCACCTACTAGGCCTAAAAATGTTTTCATATTTTCTCACAAATTTCTTGAGGACCTATCTGTGATAGACAGTCTACTTAAAGGAACAACAATAACAGTGAGAAGACAGACTCACCCTAAAACACTGCAATGCAAGGTCACTGTTGATGGACAGTCCAACAGGCTCAAAGAGAGACCAGATGCAGCAACAAATAGGTCTGCTATATTTAGGTCAGACAGGGCTCTACAAAGGAGGTGAACTGAAACTTATAGAAGAGTAGAAAGAGCATTGAAAGTATATAGAAGTATATAGAAAGTATAGAAGAGTTTACAAAGAGCATTGAAGGAGAGACCACACTTGCCTTCCAAAAAAAAATTTGATAAAAGTTAATGGATAAAACTTAAATATATGTAGATTATTTTAAAATTCCTGATTTTAGCTGCAAAATAGTTCAGATTATCTTTATTATTTCCCAGTCAAATCATACTTACTATCCTTCTTAAGGAAAAGTTTAGGAGACCTGCAGTCTCCCTTCTTGTGCATGTATTGCCCCTTGTAATTTCATCTCATACCTTGAAATAAAGACCTGCACTTTATTGATGACCCCCATCAAAACAAAGGGTTGACCCATGTAGCCCCTACCTACTCATATATGTCCACCTTTAATGTGTGTTTCCTCTTAATTTCCTCCTTGTTACTGCTTTAAGTCTACCTTGATGTTTTCTCAAAGAGTCCACATGCCAAGATTATAGGAAGACTGTAGAAGTAAATCCTCATAGAGCGTACCACTTACTGACTGAGACAGGAATGTACACAACTGTAACTCAAGACCAAAAAAAAAAAAAATAATAAAGTCCCAAGCAGGAAGACTTTACACATGTGGAAAAAGAAATCAGTTCTGAAAAAATAGATTTCAAATTGTTGAGTAAATTAGGAGGGAAACTGTTGAAGGCAGGAGAACTTTTCTATGAGCTGAGCCTTCTAGATCAATCTAGGATTATCAGGTTCCCAAACACAGACATAGGAGGGCAACAAATGCTATCCATAATATCTCAATTGATCTGATGTCATTCCCTATTGTGTGACAGTGACATGTTCACCAAAGCATATCTTGTCATCACTTTAGGAGGTCTGGCTTGTCCTCTCAATAGCTCTACAATAAACACATCATTGAGGGGCACAGCAGAGACCAGCAGACTTAGCTTTGGCAGCAGGTTTCCTTTGAATGATCCGTGGTAGTTCCTCTACCAACATCAAAGTTCATCCAAAAATTCCTGGTTTTTTCACTAAGGATTTATTTGGGGCACCAAAATAGATAAGTAAATATATATAGATTTAGATTCCTTAATGACCTCCTCCTCAAAAACAACTACAGATAGAATAAGTTCTGTTTCCCACCTTTGGAAAAATGTTTCCCCTGGATGAACCCAAGGGTTAGGTAGATCAGAGTTCAATACTGTCCTCCCACTTTGGGGGGCCCCCAAGGCTGCCTTCTCCTTTCCCAAATCCTTTTTATTACTGAAGAGTCAGGCACCAGCATTTCATATATTCACATTGCTTTTAATTTGAATACCAGAGACGATGATGTTAAAGACATGGTATACAGTGGGACATCTTATGAGTTAAACTGCCGACATTATAATCTCTCCAGGACAGGCCTCCTTTCCAGGAATGACCCCTAAGGAAATTCCAAATATATGGGCATATAAATCTACATTATTAAGCTGGCATCAAATTCCATCTGCCAGCTATTTTAACATAATGCCAAGAAGCTCCCAAATTGAAGACTCATTATAGTGTCTCCATACATCTTTGTTCTCTGTATATAAAAGGTGACATAGAACATTCTAAATTGGCAGACTTTATGCCCAATCACACAACCCTACCCACTGTAACAACACAGTGAATATCTCTGCAAAACTGTAATTCACATAGCAATTAAAAATACATTTTGGACTGTCCTTTGTCAGCCTGCAGTTTTGCTCACTAGACTGCAAGTCCTTCATGCCCCTTAGCTTAAACATCCAAAACTTAGCACAGTTCCTGACACATAGCAAACACTCAAGAAAGTAGCTGGCCAGGGGAATGATCCTACTCTCTTATTTCTTTCTTTTGCTCCCCCCAAATTTGGTTCAGTATGACTCCTGATTTTTCAACATGAGAAAGTTACGGAACTTTGGCCTAGATCAGGTTATTAACAGGACAGTTAGAGATGGTCCCATTGTCATAATCAACAACAAAGTCACAGGCAGAAGCCAGTGAAAGGATTAGAGTCTCCAGAGTTATCTGTTGTAGTATTACAACAGTAGTAATACTGTTAGTATTAGAGCACATCTCATACAATCCTTAGCTCAATACCATTTATGTAAATTTATGTATATACAAATATAAGTTGGCATTCCTAATAAGAATTCTTATTTTATGTTCTCAAGAGAACCTAAAACAGTTTGGCATTAGAATCAGCTTGATTTCTCTCACTTAATACTGCCTTGGACAGTTTTGTTATGTATCCATTTCAAAGGCTATGCCCACACCTGGGAACTGTGCACACAGACAGTTCTAGTAGATGTAGGGATAGGAAAATAAAGGAATGAAAATTGTCTTGTTCAGAAAAGACCATAGAATTAAGATCTGGCAGTGAAAATATTTCTTATAATGGCCATGCATATAGGAAGATGTAGAGAATGAAAAGAAGTAAATGAAGTAAGGGCCTCTCTGGTGGCACAGGGGTTAAAGTCTTAGCACTATCAAGCTACCACCAGCCATTGTGGCATGAGTTAGAGCCCTAGCCAAGGGTTGTTACTGACCCGCATGGGGCAGCAGACCTCTAAAATACAAAGTGAACTTTCTTGAATTCCCTAAAATTTTCTACATTCCTTTTTTTCAAGAGTAACTGTAAACTATCCACAACAAATGTTGGTGAGGATGTGGGAAAAAAGGAGCTCTCCTACACTGCTGGTGGGGATGCAAGCTGGTCCAACCTATGAAAAGCAGCATAGAGGTTCCTCAGACTACTACTAAAAATGGAGCTACCATGTAACCCAGCAATCCCACTCGTGGGAATCTACGCAAAGGCTACAAAAGCATTTATTCAAAAGGATGCCTGCACCCCTATGTTTATTGCAGCACTATTAGGTAAGTTATGGAAACAACACAAATGCCCAAAAGCAATCAAAAAAAAAATAAATAAACTGATGCCATTCGCAGCCACATGGATGGAGCTAGGAGAGATTATGCTCAGTGAAATAAGTCAAAAGGATAAAGAAAATATCTGATGGTTTCACTTATACAAAGACTATAGGGAAACCAAATAAAGGATCAGGAAAAACAATGATAAATTAACAAGCAACTATAAATCAGAGATATTCTGCACAGGAAGGGGAGGGAGAGGGATCAAAATAGGGAGGGAAGAGCACAAGGAACTAAGGCTATAATGCACTGGTACAATGCTGGTGGGAATTCTATGGGGACTACACCTGAGAAGCGAAAGCAAACAATGTACAAAAATGATCAATGATGTAAAACACATATTAGTAAATAAGTTATATTTAAAAAATAACTGGTCAACAACAACAAAAAGAATAACTGTAGTCTTATATCCCTTCTCCCAGAGACAATGCCAGGAAAATAGCTTGTTTTTAGACCTAGTCTGATCTGGCTAACTCTCTTGGCTAATTGTTTCCACCTATAGCACATGTGAATAACCGGTAGAATTGTGTTTTCATACCAATTTCTTTGGCCCCTTTCCAAAAGATTCTTGTTCACTTGGTCTGGGCTTGGTCTTGGCATGGGCAGCTTTTTAATTCTCCTCATGGCATTTTCATGTGCAGCCAGGATTGAGAATCACTGACCCATGCCCATTGCTTTATCCCTGCCATAAACACACATTCCCTGACCATCTAATATCCCAAGCTGCTGGAAAAGACTAGAACTTAACCAAGGATCAATTTCCCCTTGAACATTCCCCTTTGCCCCTCTTTTACTTCCCACTTCACTTTTTTTGCTAAAACACTTGTCTCAAAGCAACATTCAAAAATTACTCCTGGCAAGTATCTCAGGGAACCAATAAATACCTTGTTTACCTACCTCTACATATGTCCCCACTTATGCTTATTTTTGTTATATTTTTGGATAATGAATAGGAAGGTTAAGCTACCAAGAAAATATCCAAATAGTTTGGAAACTTGTTTGATTGTTCCATGGACTTAATTTCCTGAAGTGGTGATATTACAGTTACGAGCTTCTATTTGAGGAGGAATGTGGTAATAAGGGTAGACTGCCTCCACCTCGTGGGGTGGACAGTGTGTTAGGATGCCAGCCTGGTAGGCATATGCAGAAGGAGAGAAAGAGACATAATTATCACAATCATATTATGCCCCCATCTGTGTGTGTCATGTGATTGCCACTGCCTGTAGCATGGGATCTGTGGTGTCTGCTGAGACAGAGCCACCATATATAGAAAATTTAAGATCTAGGTAGAATTCCAATTTTTAAACCTTGTAAGATAAATGGTAGCACATGATAAAACTCTAATCAATGATGGCGGGTGAGAAAGGAATTACAAATATACATATCTTGAAAACCTCCCTTTAGGCTTTCTTTCTCATTGAATCACTGCAGTCACCCAACTACGTCCAGTTCAAAGATAAAAGAACTAAACTCAGAAATGTGAACCTTGAGTCAATATAGCATAATAAGCGAGAAATTCAGGTTCAAGTTCTGACCACATTGTCACCTATTAGCCTTGTGACCTTGGGCAAGTTCTTTTCCCTGAACTTCTACTTCCCCATCCAAAAAAAAAAAAAAAGGAAAAAGAAAACAGTAAAAGTAATGAGTCCCTTTGTAATCACAGTGAGAATTAAACATAAATGCAGTGTAGCCATCACCAGTCATTTAGTAATACCTGTCTAGATGGTTATGGTAGTTGGAATTTACTCAAGATAACATAAAAATATATGATCCTTGGGCTGTGAAACTGCATTCCCTTTCCATGCCATAAGAGATGGAGACCAAAAAAAGTTCAAAGGAAGGAAGGATGAAGTGGATTGAGAAATTCAGGGACTACTCCAAACTGAAGAGGCAGAAGTTAGTTGGGTTTCAAAGAAATAGTATAGATAAGTAAGAACTCTTGTATGTTTTCCCCTCTGTGACTGGGTTAAAACTAGAATTATTGCTTTTTAGCATCCAACATCAGAAATTTTATTTTATTTGCCCTTTGATATACAACTACCAACTTCAGCGTGACATTAAACAGCTATGAGAAAAAGCAGAGAACAAAAATTAGGATGACAAATTCACGAATTCCAACCCCAAATCCCTCTGTTAGATCTATTAACACACCAGGCATTTGGTCTCCAAGTTTTGGTCTTTCTGAGACAGGCCAAAGCAAAGGGCGAGGTGTGGCCACACTTCCCTCTGCGGGCAGACACAGAGAGAACAGAGCCCTCGGAAACTCTTGACATCTGTGAAGTCTTTGAGTGAAAGGGCACGTCTTGGAGTGTGCCTGCTCTTGCAGCTACCTTCCAAGGTGTCCGAACCACTCCTTGACTTAATGAACTCCACATGCTGCCACAGCTATTTATAGAATCAGCCCCGTGTGTTTTGTTAAAGCTTCTATATCATATTTCTTAGCCTCACAAGTTTATTTCCTACAATTGGTCCGTTAAATTTTGCCTCCCCTTCCTCCTCTACCACATTCTTGGAAATCCATGGTCAACTATACAAACAAATGTACAGAATTATCAAAATATTTTTAAGCCATTATTTGCCCTCTCCATTTTTCTTATGCTCACCGAAGTGTGGACTCCTATAGCAACACTCTTCCTGGAAATTTAGATCTGATTTCATTCTCCCCAAAGTAGAGAGAAGGAAAAGAGCCCAAGGAGATCATCAAGAAAACCTTCAGGCAAAATCGAAGTGCTAACAAAAGTAAAGGCAAAACAGGCTTAACGAACTGATCGAGAACCAAAAAATAGAATTACCTGCAGAAAATGGAGAAACAAAGAGAGTCCTGTTTCTGATGAGGGGGCCAGGAAAAAGTCAAGTCTCCTGTGAGAGGGTGGGGCCTTTGTACAATATGACCAACTTGATTTTGACTCTCTTTTTCAGAGCTCTGTGCCCTCATTACCTCCTTGGTGTAGTAGTCCAATTTTTCCCAAGAACTTTGTTGATTTGCTATGAAACATTAAGATTTTGTATAGAGCAGTATATAATAGTGTGCTATTAGTCATGGATTAGTGGGATTTCCATTGCATAAAAACTATTTAGAATAGCTATATATTGATCTTCAAATACAACCAATGCATCTCAATTTTTTTAAAAATCCAAGTACATATTAGGGTTACTTTCCTCACTTTCCTTGTATTAAGAGGATATGAAGAATAGTACTTCCTTTTACACAAAGATGCACCAAGAGAAGGAAGCCCTTGCCTCTCCCACAGCTGAAGTGAAAGCAAAACACTTTGAAGGCCAAGAAAGCAGTGCTAAAAGGCATTCCAGCCATAAAAAAGGGGAAGATTTGCACATTACCCACTTTTTGGAAGCTCAAGATACTGTGATTCCAAAGCAGCCCAAATATCCTCACAAGAGATTTCCCAGGAGAAACAAGCTTGACCACGATGACATGAAGTCCCTCTGATCACTGATTGAGTCAGCCATGAAGTGTTCATGGTGGATGTCAAGGGTAACAAACACCAGATCAAAGGGCTGCAAAGAAACTCTGGGACATTGACATGGCTAAGGTCAACACCCTATCAGAGCTATGGAGAGAAGGCACGTGTTCCACTGGATCCTGACTATAGTACTTTGGAGATTGCCAGAAAAATTGGGATCATCTAAACTTAGTTTAGCTGTCTAATTCTAAATATAATTTGTCATCATTTTAACAAAAATGGGTTTCTCAGAATAAATTCTGAAATCAGTAATTCTTTGTTTTTATTTTGGTTTGATTTTGGATTTTGCTAATAGTAATTGAAAATGTTCTATCATCTGGGCATTAGTGCCTTTTCTCATTTAACCCATGCAAAAGAAATCTGAGTTAGCTATGGTCCCATTTTATATATAGTAAAATAGCCCTAGAGTTACTATCCAGGATCACACCACTGCCTGAACTGTGAATACGACAAATGGGCAAGAGCATGATTGGATGAGGCCAAGTGAATGTTGATGAACCAGGGCATGTGTATGTTTGGGCCCCTCTCTGTGCCCAGAGTTTACACTTCTGTTTGTTTTAAGGATATCACTGTGGAAACCTAGGCAGCTCTTAACCCTTGGAGCAGAAAGCTAAACTAAAGTTCTTCCCTATAGCACCTATCACAATTCCATTTATATCCCCACTGCCCATCCCAGGGATCCCTTAAAATCTTGCTCATCATCTCTGCTTCTTTCTGTGTATCCACCACCACATCCTAGTATTTCTATCTACCAAATGCATCTCCACAAAGCTTCCTTCTCCATTCCACACCATCACCTCTGTTTCTCCCCCTATGTGCAGCATATTTCTCTGAGTTCTCATCTAAACTATTGCTGCAGTCCCTATATTTGAAAGAAATTAGTGCATTTTAAGAAACACAAATTCACTTCAAAATAGCCTTGCAAAAAGATCTTGATTAAAAAGACCTTGATGTATTCAAAGACTGGAAGGAAGGGGCCTAGAAAAGAAGGTGGTTGAGGAAATAAATGAGGAAATAAATGCGGGGTCCACTGCCTCCTACCTTTGTCACTGCTTCATATTCTCAGTGATTATGACATCCCCACATGACAAGAAAATTACCACCTAAGTTTCCCAAGAGTACTAGCCTGCAGCTCCTACAACCAAAAGAGAGAACTCATCCACAGAACCTGTTTGGAAAAATAGAAAAAAGAATCCCAGAGAAGCATACCTCTAGCTCAGACATGGCCAAGGAGCAGAGTCAAGTAAGGACATGGAAAACACATACTTTAAATCGGAAAAAGGACATTTCCCAGAACAGGCTGGATGGTTTCCAAGCACTATGGATTAGCCCTTGCATTCTCTCCTTAAATCCTGCTAATTAAAGTCCTCCCCATTCTCCAAGGCCATCTGAAATAACACCCACTGGGAAGCTTTGTTCAGTTACCTCCTAGAGGCCTCTTTTTTGACTCCCCGATCTTTCCCCAGTTGTTGCGTCTCCCTTGGGTCATTTTTCATTCTTGTCCTTGCATTAAGGTTAGCATGTGTAAGTTTTTCAGACCTCACGTACATTCCTAAAGGGGAGAGGACAGACCTTAATCACATATGTATTACAAAAAAAAAAAAATGTCATGCAGAAGTTTTGCTTATGAAAGGAGCTTGACATTTGCTGAATAGTTGAGGTAATGTGTATAAATGGTTGAGAAACTTTCAAAAACTACTGTGTTAGATTCCTTCTCAAACAATGGACTCCTCATGGTGTTAACTTTGTTGTAAAAAGGACGCACCTGCCTTGATTCTTGAAGGAATTAGCAGAAACTGAGTTAACAGTTTATTATTCTAGGGCAAACGAAAGTATGACTCAACAGCCCAAATCTCACATCCACTAATACTAGAAAATTCTATTGGAATCATTTCAATGATTCCAATTGGACTCAGCTGTTACCTTTGCTTTTCACAGAGCTTGATGTAAGCTACATAAGTCTCAGTTGCTTCTGCTGCATGGAAGTAAGACTAGCTCCCTTGGGCCCCAGGAAATTGTCATTGGAACTGGCTGCAGGGTAGGGGATCTGCAGAGTGGCATAGGGCCTGGTACCCAGAAGGGGGCTCCTCACCTGAAGTTTAATGCTCTATAGTCACAATCTGAGAATTTGTTTTGTCAATGAACATCAATAACTTCAAGCCTCAGTTGAGCTGTGGTTCTGCCTCCTAGTGTCTTCAATAGAGAGACCCTTGACCACTCTCTCTCCACTACCTGATGCCCTAGATCCCACCTAATCTCTCTCTCCCCACCTCTACATGGCAATTGCTCTTGGCCTTTCTCTCCCCACATATGCTGGCCCAGGGAAGATCAGGGCCCGTGTGCTCCCAAGAGCAGCTCATTTCAATGCCATGCTGACCATAGGCTAGCAGAACCAGTGTGTATTTATTAGGCAGCTCGGCAGGGACCAGCCTCTCTTTCACCAAGGAGCTGCCACTGTGCACCTTGGGTTGAAGAAAGAAATGCCTGGTTTGACTTACCTTGATCAGGACAAGGTGCATCAGCCCAGCAGCCCAAAGAAAACACACACACACACACACAAACACACAGAATTATAGAGCAGAGGTCTAAGAACTTACAAAGTCTGCCCTCGCCATAGAAGTATGCTGGTGCCCAAGATAGTGCGACATTAATAAATAAACAACTACAATGACACATCAAGAGAGCTCGTGGATGAAAAGGAAAAGTTTTATTTTTTTTAATTGTCTAATTGAGATATAATTGACATATTATTGTATTACTTTTAGGTGTATAATATAATTTTTCAATATATGTTTATACTGCAAAGTGATTGCCACAATCACTTTAGTTAAGATGCATCACCACACATTTTTTTTTCTTGAATTGAGAACTTTTAAGATATTCTCTCTTAGCAGCTTTCAAATATACAACACAGGATTGTGAACTTCAGCTTTTAATTTTAATAACTTTAATGGCACCTTTGTCTTCTTTTTAACCAAGGATCCTCATATGCGCAATTTTCTGTGAGCCCTGCAAAATATGAAACTGATTCTAGAGATCACCAAGCAAACACTGTGGAGCAACTGATAACTATTAGTAATAACTATCCGGACATATTCTGCAAGTTTCACAAGGAAAGACGTTCCCAAAAATATATCTATAATTTCATTTGATCTCTGAGGTAAGTAGGCTTGAATATTGTGTCCAGTTTGAAAATGAGGAGATTGAACTTCAGATTGTTCAGGAGGCCTAAAAATCATGGTGCCTAATAATGGCACAGCAGGGCCCAGAGTCCGGGTGTGCTGACCTGCAGCCCTGTGTTTACACCACTGGACCTGCCCATCACTGTCCTGTGGAGCAGCTAAGCCATCTTTTCCTCATTTTTCTGGAGGGAGAAGGAATCAACAGCATCCAGCCATCATGGAAATTCCACCAGGTACCTTGGCACAGTGAGCACTTGCCCCGGCCACTGCAAAGAGTCCCACCCTCGCCTGCATTTATTTTCTTTCCCAAACCTCAGAAAATCATAAAAATCAAAGATGACTCCTAAAAAGTCAGCCATCCAGCTCTCTGGAAACCCAGCTCACTGCTGTGGATGGCAGGACCACAGAGCTGGTTCTTTGCTCCTGTTGACTCAGGTCTGTTTACCTGGTTTCATGGTTCCAATTTCCTTGCCTCGAAATTTGTGTAGCCCTCAGATTTATGCTCTAGGCCGCTGGGGGATTTATGGTGTATTCATCACCCATCCCACCTAAGGACACAGCACCTCTCCCTGCAGCTGTCAAAACCACCCACTCCCACCCAGCAGTGCTAAGCAGGTCACTAAGGGAAACTCCTCGGAAACAGTGCCTAGTTCTGGCCCAGAGGTTTTACCCAATTGCCTAAACCCTGGTGATAAAAATGCCAAATATTATGTGGAGTGAAAAACAGAGGTCAGACTAGCCCAGAGGGAGGGTGGGGCAGGAGTCAGAGGCTGGACTAGGGGACAGACTCTGCTCCTGAATTTGCCCTGAAGCGCCCTGGCCTTGGAGATGCTTGGAATAGGCAGAGTCACACACTGGAGCTGGCTGAAAGCAGAGGTGCTCATGGACTCAACTCAGAAGCTGGCTTCCCTAAATCCCAGGAGAACTTTATTCTAATTGAATGACTTCAACTTCATTTTGGGAACGTTAAATGAAAGGAGAGCATAGCTAGAATGTAACCGGGGCAGCTGTCTACATCCGTCCTTGAGCTGGACAACACGCAAGTTAAAAACTACGTTTACTGACTGTGAGCCATGTCCCACCCAGTGGACTTTGTGTTTGTTATTTTCATGTGTTATTGCTGGTACTCAGGACAGCTCTGGGATTATAAGTGCTATCAAACCCATTTTAAAGATGACAAAATGAGGGGCCTCCCTGGTGGCGCAGTGGGTTAAGCAACGCACTATGAAGCAAACCGCAGTCACAGCAGCACGAGTTCGATCCCTGCTGCCGGCCAGGGGGGGGGACCCACATGGTGTGGCAGGCCTCTCCTGCCTCGCCTGCTGCTCCCCTCAGCAGTGTTTCAGTCCATCTGCCTGTTCTGCTCCCCACTCTGTCTCTGGTGAATCCTCTCACCTCCCTGGACTCTAACCTGTACCCCAGCTCTTGTATGCATAAATAAATTTTTAAAAATTTTTAAAAAAAAAAGATGACAAAATGAGGTTCAGGAGGTAGCAGAACTTGCCCAATCCACACCGTTAAATTGCCAGTATTTGAGCCCAGGTACAGCTTTTCTTTACAAAGCAAGTTCAACTTGTGCTCTGGACACTGGGCCTCTCATCACTGTATTCCATCAGAGAAGTAACAAGATTCCAGTCCCCACATCATGAGCATTCACCCAACCCACTTCACACACTTCACAGGACAACAGCCAGCCACTGACAGGGCTCGTGACTGGGCCTCTCTGGACGAAGGGAGTTTAGTGTAAGTCATCCTAATACCAGAGGAGAGTGGATACAGAGATTGCCAGTTCTCCATTCACCAGTTTGTTCTGTCTCTTATTTATTCTGCACTTTTAGTCATTTTTCCATTTTATGGTAGAGTTTCTTCGAATGGCATACCAGTTAAGCTAGAGGGATAAATTGAAATGCTTTGAGTCTATAAACCCATTTGTTAGGACAGTAATAGAGATTAAAAATAAAAATCACACCACCATTACCACCATGAAGGAATTTATATCTATTGAAAAATAATTTTGTTTCCTAGTTATCTGAATCCCCACTCTCACTTCCCTCATCAGCTTAGAAAAAGGAGAGCCTGTTGATAATTACAGACAGTCAATAAGGTAGGTCCCTGTAGAAAAAGGAATTTAAAAAAAGATTTCTAAGTCCTACAATATACATGGAAAATGAAATTGTTTTTCATTAGTTCTCTAATGTTCTTTTTTTTAACTTATTAAAGAAGAACCCAGCTTCACAAGTATTTATTAAGTGATTACTGTGTGAAAGACATGATGGGGAAGGCATACAGTAAAGAAGATGTAGGTCCTGGTGACACAGTGGTGGGAGAACTGCGGGGACTACAGTGATATATGAAAAAATTTAATTAATAAGAAAATAAAACATAAATAAAGGCGATATAGGCTGGGCCCTCCAGAGTGTGACAGGCAAAGCTGAGATAACACTGGGCCAGCTTTGCTGAAGCTCTATAGAAGCCCCACCAAGGAGCTAGGAACCCAGGAATGATAGCATTATTCTCATTATTCTGGTTACTAGGCTTGTTAGAATGTGACTTTGACATTTGTGAAAGTATCCTGTGTAGTCCTTTACAGGACTAAGGGATTTCTCATCATCGTTCCTGTTGCCAAGCTTGGTCGATAATAATGTAGCCTCTGTAATCAACCCTCCTGCACTGGTCTCTGTGCTCAGCCACATACACCGTGTAACCATAGAGAAACTGTTTCAACCATTAAGCTCCAGTTTCCTCAGCCAAAAATGGGGAATAATAACAGGACCTACCTCATATGGATGTTATGAAAGTAAAATATGTCAATACACATAAAAGAGCTCAATACACATTGCTCAATAGAGCACAAGGCCACAAAATTGTTATTGGTGTTATTGTTATTAATTCATGTTCACCAGGATTTTCTCAGGAAGACAGGACAAGTAAATGCAGTATGTAGGGCTTCCTGAAACACAGGGCACTAGGTAAAAACTGGGGCTATCTGAAGGAAGCATGAGCTATAGTTAATAATAGCATATTAATATTGGTTTATTAAAATTATAACAAATGTATTATAGTTTTACAGGATGTGAACAATAGGTGAAGCTAGGTCTGTGGTATATAGAAACCCTCTGAACTCTCTTCACAACTTCTGTAAATTTATAATTATTTTAAGATAAAGGGTTTATTTTTAAAAAGACAGCATCATGAAGATGTAATGACAGAAAAACTGAGGAACCACAAGGGAAGGTCAGTTAAGGTAACCTTTACCTGCATCACAGATTTTCAAGGAGCCAGGAGAATTTTCATTAGGGAAAAAAATAA
Source organism: Galemys pyrenaicus (assembly GCA_019455555.1). Lineage (NCBI taxonomy): Eukaryota > Metazoa > Chordata > Mammalia > Eulipotyphla > Talpidae > Galemys > Galemys pyrenaicus. The sequence goes on along the minus strand of JAGFMF010011739.1, from coordinate 7,268,457 downwards.
AGCACAAGATTGAATTTCCAGTATCATCCATGCTCTTAAAAAAAAAAAAAGAGCTATTTGATGAGTAGCCAAGGTAATTGTAATGTTAATGTTACTAGTTTGTATGTGATGGCCAGTAACGCTGAGAATGATTAATAAATATTTTCCTCTAATGTGAGAAAATACATAAGGTGTTAGGGACTAGCAGCAGTAAAAGTCTGCCTACAGCTGGGGAGGGCTGTTGAGCACATCTACTTTATCTTTAAGAGATAATGAGACCATCCTACCACAGGATCAAAAGCAGCCCAAATACCACCCATCTTGCCTTGTTTCTGCCCTTAGGAATAAGACTGTCAAAACACGATTTTAATTGCATTGTTAAAACCTGCATCATCGTTTTTCCCGTAACTGCCTCCAGCTGGCGCCTTGGCTGACTCCCTGGGAAAGACAACTGGACACCTCATGGAATTGTCAAAGAGACAACCTCAGAAACAAGTCCGCTTGGAGATGTTCAACAAGAACTTGAACTTTTATTACTCTGGATTTTCCTTGTTATTATCAAGTAAGATTCATAGAGGGGTTTATATATTTCCGCATGGGATTGTAAACACTCGAAGTTTATAGAATGTTAGATCTGGAAGGAATCTTACACATTCTTATTCCAATTCAACTCTATGTTCTATGGGCAGGAAATAGAAAATCCAGAAAGTTACACAGCTCAATGTAATCAGAATGGAAACGAGAACAACTGTTCTCGTCTTCCAGAAGAGCAGGTTGGTTCTAAGAATAATTTGTTCCCCCACGCTAATAACCAGTGGGTTACCGGGTAAAGTTCACTGAGGAGATTTTCTAATGACATGCTACTAGAGATCCTTTTGAATGGTTCATTGATCAATACTAAGAGGTAAGTCACAAGGGGAGAGGAAATCCATGCAAGGAATAACCATGCCACATTCAGCTAAAGTATGGCTTAGGCAACCTATGTGTAGAACCAGATTTCATTCCTGACTTCTGATTTGTCCCTGGTGGCTTTAAATGAGTGAAATCCTAGCCACGGTCATCTCCCACTGCTCTGAGTTTAGCACAATTTTTACCATTAATTCTACCATATTGTGAAAAAGTAAGGGGGGAAGAGGAAGACAAGGGAAAGAGTAGGTCACTTGACCTGTTTTAAAGTCATAGCAAGGCCTCAAATCTCAAGACTAACCCAATAGCCAGAGTAACAAGCATGTGACATGAATTCATTGTTGTGAATCACCAGATTCCCTAACCAGTCACACCTCCTGCCGAGCCCCATTTGACTCCTATTAATCCATCAGTTGCTATCATCTCTGGAAGCTGAAGTAAGCAGGTATATCAGAGATTTATTTTTTTAAAGCTAGTAACAAGAACTTTTCCACTATTAAAATCGCAAGCAGCAAGCATGCCTTTCTAGTCTCCCTTTGAAACGATTTCTAAATGCATTCAGAATCTGCCCGTCTTTGTTTTTCTGTCATACTTTCTGTTTCTATAAATACACAAGCATGTGTCCTAATTAAGTTCTTATGTGGATTGTGTTAAGCCTGTAAGGTTTGGTGGCTGTTAAAGTGCTCTGTGGTTTTGTCTTTTTATTTCAGGAAATAACTTTTCCAAGCTGTCCTCTCTGTGGTTTGTAGTCCTGTATGCAGGGAGTTTATTTTGTTGCCAGTCACTGTTGCTTGCTCTCCTCTTAACTGAAGGAAGATGGGTTGAGTATCCTGTTGTGAGATATGAAAGAGGGAGGCATCAGTATCAGGAGAAACAGCTATAAAGAGAACAAACACCACCAAACATGCTAGCAGTTATCAACTTCCCACTGAATTGTCATTAATAGTTGGGGGCCTATCAATTACCTCCTCTGGAAACACAAATAACACAGTTGTCAATTACAAGTTATGTGGGAGCAAAAGATTGCCAAAGCTGCTCGGCGGATTTTTAAAACTTCTAAATTTCAGTCTATTTGATTTAATTCTCACATGTACAAATTATCAACTTGAAGTTGCTAGACTCTAAGACCATCACAGCAGAGATAAAGTTATGTTCACTATCTTATTCTAGGTATAAGAATTGAAGCGGGGGGGAGGTCTCCTGGTGGCACAAGGGGTTAAGTCTCAGCACTATGAAGCTATCGGCAGCGACTATAGCGTCACTTCCATCCCAGCCAGCGAGGGGACCCACATGGCGCAGCAGCCCTCTCCTTTCTCACCCACTGCTCCCCTCGGTGTATTTCAGGAGATCTGCCTGTTCTGCTCCCCAGTTCTTGTATGCATAAAAAATAAATCTTTAAAAAAAGAATTGAAGGGGGCAATCACCAATGGCCACTGATTTAATCAATCTTGTCTGTGTAATGGAACCACCATAAAAACCCTACACAACAGGGTTTAGAGAGTTTCTGGTTTGGTGAGTACATCCATGTGCAAAGAGTATAGGGCAGAAGCTCCTATACTTGGGAATCCTTCTAAACCTTTTATCTGTCTGTTCATTCATGTCTTTATAATAAACTGGTAATAGTAAATAAAGTGTTTTCCTGGTTTCTGCAAGTGGTCATAGCAAATTATCAAGCCTGAGGAGGGAGCAACAAGAACACACAATTTGCAGTCAAGTTAGACTGATGTGTAACCTGGGTACCTCAGACTTGTGATGGCGTCAGTCTCTTATAAGCCTGAGCCCTTAATCTGTGGGGTCTGCACTAATTCCAGTGTGTGAGAATTACACTTAATTGTAGGGTGCCCAATTGGTGTCCATGAAGAAGTGGAGATTTATTTGGTATGGAAAATCCACAAGTCCCATGCTAGAAGTGTTCTGAATAGAGAAACAGTTTTCCTTAAGGGCCAGAAAGCCATCCATGGTTCTCTCATTTACTTCCTAAGGAAGGATCTTTATATAGATATTGCAACCCAGTATAAAAAATGTTTGTGTTCTTACAGCACCTTCTGGCACAGGAAAGCACTTTGTAACATGCATAATGATGACGGTGATGATAATTGCCACCTTGATAACACTGCTGGAAGCAACACCCCTGTACTGACTATATCTGATCTGATCAACCAGACGACAGCCGATCTGTGCCAAAGCAGTCACCACCCCTGAAGGCCACAAGGAGAGGAATCCCTACATCCTCCTACTTCAGACTTCCCTGTCAAGCTGCATGTGAACTGTGATGCCTGCTTGCTTAGGATCCACCATGAAACTCCTGGGACCAGCCAGCATGTCACACGTTCTCAGGTGATAACCGTTTCCATCAAAACACTCACCCTAGTTTTTAATATAGCTCTATCCGAGCAGGACTATCTGTTTTTTTTTTTTAAAGATTTATTTATTTATGCATACAAGCACTGGGGTACAGGCCAGAGGTGTGGGGGGTGAGAGGATTCACCACAGAGAGCGGGGA
>JAGFMF010011739.1:7172689-7264947 GCA_019455555.1 Galemys pyrenaicus | reverse complement strand
CCTCCCTGGCCGGCAGCAGGGATCGAACTCGTGCTGCAGTGGCTGCGGTTTGCTTCATAGGTTGTTGCTTAACCCACTGCGCCACCAGGGAGGCCCAGGACTATCTGTTTTTATTCTCTATTGTATTCCCTAGCACAATGCCTCAGGAAGAGGATACTCATGAGAGATGCTTAATAAATGTCTTTTCAATGGAAAGAAAGAATGAAGGAGGGAGGACAGGAAGAAAGGAAGTGGGGACAGATGGGAGGAAAGAAGAGAGGGAGCATGGGAGGGAGGGAGGAGGGGAGGGCAAACAAAAGACTGAATGATCGGTCCAGTGTCCTTCCCCAGAGTCATTTCAGTAAGAATGTAGGAGTGACTCAGGAAATCAGAGTTAGGTTATCACTGTTTATCACAGAATGCTGTAGCCTGGCAAATGTAGTTGTAGGAAACATCCAAACGTGCTAGTGAGAAGGAGGGATGAGCTTATTTTGCTTTTAATAAAACCAGCCCAGACAGGGATCCTGGGGAACCCCAGCTCGCAGGGTGAAGCTACGAAATAACTGCAAGAATAACGTGGGGTGGATCTAGTCCCACAGAAACCCCAACCCAACTCACCAAACTAATTACATCACACATTGTACCCAGTGCTGTTTACCATTTGTCACCCAAGGCATTGACCAGATCAATTTAGAAGCATGTAAAACAAAGCAGTGTTTTTGCCAATACCCTTGAATTTCTAGACCTTGTGGTTTCCATTTAGACCATTTGTAAAGGATTACAGCCTTCCAATGCCTTTGTTGTTTCAATCTGCAGTGAGTCCAACAAAAAGAAACCTCAAACCCTTGCCAGTTGAAACGAGGGGAGTTCCTATACCTGTTCCCATGGACAGGAGAGAAGGGGCTTTTGCTGTAAACAGCACACCTCCAATGCCACCTGGCTACCTTCAGCCAAGGCCAACACAGCTCCTTCCTGAACTTATTAACCTAGAAGGAAAGCAAGGTTCACCATGGATACCTTCTCCAAGGTAAGCTGTTTGATTTAATGAACCTTTGGAAAATTTTTCATTTTTCACACCTGAAAGTGGTCCTTCGGTATTTGTATTGTGCCTAAGGACTCGCCCCATTTCTTCCAATGCCAAATAAATTCCATTAGTACCTCCCTCTCTGTGAATCTTAGATCCCTGTGAAGGTCTTTTTCATCAGTCTTTTTTCCTTGAAATTTTTCTCCTGCTCAGCTGATAGAACTAAGAATGTGGCCTCTTTACTGGATCATTACTCTCATCAATATATGAAAAACAGAGAATTTCTTTGAATGTAGATTCAATTATAGGCCTCCCTGGGAGTCTAGGGGTAAAGTCTCAGCACTAACACCACTACGGCTTGAGTTTGATCCCGGCCAGGGAGCTCACCCCCATGTGGCACAGCAGACCGCTCCTGTCTCACTGCTCCCCTCAGCAGGGTATTTCAGTAATCCTCCTGTTCTGCTCCCCACCCTCCCTCTCTCTCACCCTATTCACCTCTGGCCTATAGCCCAGTTCTATGCAAAAGAAAAAAAAAATAACAAAGTAGACTCAAATTATGTAAATTAAGGACACCTTTTGCCAAAATCATTGTATGACAGAGGAAAGAGGGAGCATTTAGTCTGTGTTCCTGGTTGATGCTTACTAGCAAGTATTTTGGTTTTTATGAATATGTCCTTGAGGTGCCCGAGCCCCTCTTTCTCTCTGATTGTGTTAGACATACCCAGGTCACGTCACCAAAGCATCTCTACTTACACAAAAGTGTATTGGAGTTTTACTCAGAAACATATGTTATGTTGTTAACTAAATCTAAGACCAGTGAGGAGTGGTTAAGTAAATTATGGGTAATATATATCATTCTATTTTTGAAGAACTTTTAGTGATACAGGCAAATATTTATGTGGTAAGTAAAAAAAAAAAATGAGGTTGAAAACTGTATAAATGATATAACCTCAATATCCGTAAAAGAAGGGAAAGTATCTACCCATTATGTTGAAATTATGGTCAACTTTCATTCTATTTTTTTGCACTTTTTTGTAGTATAAACAAAAGCAAGCATTATTTTTTAAAATTTATTCCATAAGGCATCATACATGAGTCCCAAAGTCATTGTATTCAGTTTAATTAAGCAGTCTTTAAGAAAAATGTATGTCATCACTACTACAAATTGCTTAAAGAGATCAAAGAAAATATATAAACAGGCATGTATAATAAATTCAGAAATGTTTATTTTAAAAAATATATATTTTTTTGAAAAAAGCTATCTTGCCACTGAAACTCTTTTCTCAAAAGTAACCAAACGGCTGTAGCAGAGGTCCCTTGCTTCACTCCCAAGAAGAACATCTAACAAATGACCAGAGACATTATATCAAGAGAGATTTGTGGACTAGGGGGTGATTCAAACACCCTTGGACATCGGACACCAGCATAGAACACAGCAGAGGAGATGTGGCGAAGATTCTAGCTTCACTGAGTAGGAAGTGAGTGGAGATAAACACCGAGTGGCTGCTGTCCAGGGCCGGTACGCAGACAGCAGGGTTTCTACCCTGGTCAGGGGCTTGAGGAGGGCAGAGTGGAAACCATGCACAGGCACACACCCTGGAATGGGGAAAAACCCATATGAGGAGCTGGGGTGTGCCACAAGTTGGAGCCCTTGGAAGGATAAGAACAGAGAAGTTACTCTAGGCTGCACCCCTCCTTTTACCCTCAGAACTGGCACTGACCTCTTGAAGCACCCTTGAAAGCACAGACCGCTGAGTGTGGGACCTGCAGCCCCAGAGGAGAGATGTCTGTGGTGCCACACACAGCCAGCCCCACCCCTACCCAGCACATTTACAAGAATAACTGAACCCCTGCAGGTTTAAACTGCTCAATCCCTGGTGGCGCAGTGGGTTGAGTAACGCACTGTGAGGCAGACCACAGCCACTGCAGCACGAGTTCGATCCCTGCTGCTGGCCAGGGAGGGGACCCACATGGCACAGCAGACCTCTCCTGCCTCGCCCGCTGCTCCCCTCAGCAGTGTACTTTCGTTGATCTGCCTGTTCTGCTCCCCGCTCTGTCTCTGGTGGATCCTCTCACCGCCCCCAATTCTGGCCTGTACCCCAGCTCTTGTATGCATAAATATATAAATCTTTTAAAAAAAAAAAAAGACCAAAAATAAACTGCTCAATCAACAACTGCAAAAACATTTCTCACTACATACAGGAAACCAGCAAAGGCCATAAAAGTAAAATAAAGTAAAACCAAAGCACCACCTGCAGGAAAAGTAAAAGTAGTTCCACTCTGAGTTATTGTTACAGATATTTTTGAAAATAGGGAAACTTAAAACAGCAAAATAGGCAGACAAAAAGAATGGCACATCGTAAGTTGAGACCTCAGGAGGCTATGACATCACGAGGAGAAAATAATTCTCCAGAATCCAATCCACAAAGACTAGGAAGATAATATCTCCCCATCAGACAGAGTTCAAAGCAAGAACTCAGTAGGTAAATCAAAGAGATAAAAAGAATTCTCAAAAGCTAACTAAAGGGATACCCAGAACTCAGGAAACAATAAGCTCACAAAGGTTATAAATAGAAGGTAGAAATTAAGTCATGGCTATTAACTTATTAAAATGTTGTGATTAAAGTGTTATTGCATCACCTAACCTCACAAATATGGTTTTTGACTGCATTGTTTAAATTTTTCTTGTTCTTAGCAACATATTTTTTTTAAAGATTTTATTTATTTTGCATAGAAGAACTGGGATGCAGGCCAGAGGTACATGAGGGTGAGAGGTTTCACCAGAGACAGACTGGAAAGCAGAGCAGGCAGATCTACTGCAATACACTGCTGAGGGGAGCAGTGGGTGAGACAGGAGCATCTGCTGCACCATATCTGGGTCATCTCCCTAACAGGGATCAGACTCAGGTCATTGCAGTGGGCCTTCTCAGTGGTAGTGCTGAGCCTTAACCTTAACCCCTGGGCCACCAGGGAGTCCCACCAACATTTTATTTACTTAAAAATCTTAATTTCTAGGTAAAGTGTATTAAAATCATTATGATTATGTGTTTGGTTTGCCCTCTCTAATTTTGTCAGTTTAGGGTGTATATATATTTCACACATACAAATTCAGGGTTTCAATAATGGTTTTTATCTTGAATCTACGATGTTAATGTTGTGTTAACTACATTAATATAGTTACCCCCCCATTTTATTTTTATTAATATTTTCCTCTACATCTTTTTTCATGATAGGTGCATAGATAGATAGGAATAGTTATGAATATACACGTATATACATGAGATGCATCCATATATATTTATATAATAATGGAATATATTTTTACCCCCTCTGAGAATCCCAGTGTTCTAATAGATATCTTTAAACTATTCATAGTGGTAATAACACCTTTTTACTTGTTTCTACCATTGTATTTTGCATTTTTATAACATTTTTTTTCTTTTTTTTATACTCCTTTCTGACTTACATTGGAATGACCATGTTTTCTTCTCTCCTTACTTTTTTTTATTTAGTAGCTACAGAGAGAGAGAGACAGAAACGTCTATGTTTTCACAGAGTACTTCTTTGTTCTTATCCTTATAAGGGCTCCAACCACCTGTGGCACACCCCAGCTCCTTCATATGGGTTTTTCCCTGTTCAAGATTAAATGTGATTCTAATATTAGAAGCGCAAGTGTTTCCTAGATTCAGGAAACTTCTTAGATTATCTCTGGTAGCCTCAGTAATCTCTCACTGAAAAGTTGAGACCCTCAAACCCTAGACAGAAATCTGGTAATTAACACATACAGTTTCCTTGAACTCAATCCCAAAATTCAATCACCCAATAAGTCAAATTTTGCCATACGTATTTCTAGTTCTGTTGCCTTCATTCCTTCCTTTTGATCATTGTCTTTATTTAGACCTATAGCTTCTCTCACTTGGAACACTGTAGAGTCCTTGAGTCTATGTGACTCAAGTTTTGGGGTATTGCTTCCTCTGAATCACTTGCTACACTGGATACATGTAAAAGTCTTATATGACCAGTCATAGCTCTACTTTAAAGTCCCAATGACTCCTCAAATCTATAAAATCAGACTTCTTATCAAAGCATATAAAAACATACAGAATTCTTAGTTATCTGCCTGCTCTTGGCTTTCCAGTCCTGCCCTTGCAAACTTTCAACTCTAATAACAACCATAGTACTTGTAGATCCATATATATTCATACTCTAATGCCTTTGCTCATGCCAGGTCCTTGTCCTTAGTGTCTTAGAACACCTTTGACAGTTTTTAGACACTGAATAACTCAGTCTTTAGGCACTGCATCAATTCTGAGACAAAATCATAAGAAGCTTTGCAGATTCTCCTGGGTCTCTTGGAATACTCAGTATCTAACTCGCACTCAGCCTTTACACAATGACAACTCCCGGGACTTGGAGAGATGAAGTCTATAAAACTCAAGTTAATAGTCCCAGTTGAGTTCTTGGATGCCAACCAGGATCAACTGGCAGTCATGAGTCATCTTGGATAACTAGTCCACACGTACCTTCAGAGGACCTTGCTCCTGGCTGGCATCTCACTGTAATCACATGATAAACCCCAAATAAGAGTTCACAGATGAGCCCAGGGAGGCATGAGATACATTAATAAAGTCCTATATTTGCCAGTGAGTTTTAGGGTGGTTTGTTACTTAGTAATTTATAACACAAACACTGTCATATCATAGACACTCCATAAGTAGTTGTTCAGTTGAAAAGGAAACTGATACTTCATATACTTCTACTGGGCTAGCTTACATTTGAGTTTCTAATAATTTAGGAACCTAGTTTATTTATCTCTAGAGAAAGTAATTCATTCACAAAGGTCATGTGAATAAAATAGCCAACTAGGAATGCTACTGGGGAAAATATGGACAATTTTTCAATTATTTCTTGGATCATCATAGTCCTTGTAAATGCTAAGCTAGAAACCATGTAAAAATTATATGCGAAGTCGGGAAAATTAAATGAATTTCACCCACAAATCAGACAATTGAGCAGAATGAATTACTGGCAGTCATGAGCCATCATGACTTATAAAATCATATAAAATCCAGGCCAATTTTTATTTACTCATCACGTTTTTGGTCAAAACCAAATGATTTTTATAGAGTCCTTTACCCACATTGCCAACCACCAGTAAAATACAGGATTATGACTATGCTATAGATAAAAGGTTATGTGAATATGATGTTCTACACATCACTGAAACACAAAGGTTGATCTAGATTTTCCTGCCATAGCTTCTTACATGAATCTTTGTGCATTCTACTTGGGAATTATGCAGGTAGATCACTCTGGGATCGCCAGGCTTCCAATTTTGTTTTATTTTTTTAAAGATTATTTATTTTTTCATAGAAGAACTGGGGTGTAGGCAAGAGGTACGGGGATGGTACGGGAGGTACAGCGGGGTGAGAGTATTCACCAGAGACAGAGTGGGGATCAACAAGCAAATTTACTGAAATACACTACTGAGGGGAGCATCAGGTGAGACCGAGGTCTGTTGTGCCATATGTGGTTTAACTCCGTGATAGCACTGAGACTTAACCCCTAGGCCACCAGGGAGGCCCCACCTCCCATTTTAAATTAACGATCCTGACGTTTTGGTCTTCTACCCATATAGACTGTCCAGCTTGCCACCATTTATCTCCCCTGAGAAGTGAGGCCTGTTTAAAGAGAGGACCCAAGAACTAAAACACTAGGTCACTAAATCTGAAGAAGCAGAGGGAAGTGGGATTTAAGACATAGAGCCAAAACTGAGAAATAAAGAGACTGAATAAATGAGGCATTTCAAAATTGGTAAAAGAAGAGTGAGCTGGAAAAGTTCCTCAGCATATTTTTCTATTGTTTCTGTATTTACTTATGTGCTCACAGTACATAAGTACACAGAACTAAAGACTTTTCCAATCTCCTTCTTCTTACAAACCCAACAGCTTTCTCTCCAGTCGCCTTAGTAGTTTTGCACTGAGTTCAGGGAAGTCTAGATGCACAGAGATACCATCGGGTCCTCTTTGGAGTTAAAGAAGCCTAGTGAGGTGGGGGTCAGATCATTGACCATCCCCAGTCCTGTCCACTCAGTTAGCTCTTTATTTCCCAAACTGGGTTCTAGATACCATTTAATTTTCTAAAGACAAGAGGGAAGAGTCTATTACTTTAAAAAGATTTTTAAAAAATGGTGAGAACCACTCTTCCTTATTCCCCTTTGATCCATTTACCCTCCTTAGGTTTCTCAGGTTCTAGGGGCTAAGGATAGTCTTTCCATTTTTCCCTCTATTCAGTGCCTCTCACAGCATGGAGGTGGAGCTGCAAAATTACTCTGAAGCTGAGCATTTCAAAGGTGAAGCAATCCTAGCAATCATCTCCCGTAACCTCCCGTTTTGTTACAGTAGTCCTCATTGTAAGACAACCATCCTATGTTTCAGCACATCCAAGCATACGGAGTTCTCTCTGAGAGCAGACAACTCCATCATTCAGTAGCTCACATAATTAAAATGTCTATAGTCATTGGTCCCAAATTCTATCTCTATATGACTTGGGTTATTCTGTCTTCAAGGCATATGCAGAGTAAATTTGTATAGCAATGCTTCTAATATTTAAGTTCATTCATTAAAGAATAGATTTTTTTTCTCCAATCCAGCATTTCAATTTAAGACCTTCACTGTCCTTATATGGGTCCTTGTTCATCCAGGTCTACTTGAATAATGCTGGAACTGGGATAATTTAGATGTGGTGTGGCTAAGAAAAGCAGAATCAACCTGGACACCACTACTTTAGAAAAGCCTAAAATTCCACTATTTTTAGCAGCCCCATAACACTTAGAGTTTGTTTATGGCCCCTGATAAGTTAACACCAAAGTCTGTTTTTAAGCCATGTTCTTTTATCTTGTTCTTAACTAAATAGCTTTATTTATTTACTTTTGATTCCATATTTTCCCTTATTCTGTTTTATTCTGCCAGTGTCAGTCCATCACCATAGCTTTTTTTTTTCAAAGATTTATTTATGCATACAAGCACTGGGGTACAGGCCAGAGGTGTGGGGGGGGGGGTGAGAGGATTCACCACAGTGAGCGGGAGCAGAACAGGCAGATCAACAGAAGTACACTGCTGAGAGGAGCAGCGGGCACAACAAGAGAGGTCTGCTGCACCATGTGGGTCCCCTCCCTGGCCGGCAGCAGGGATCGAACTCATGCTGCAGTGGCTGTGGTTTGCTTCACAGTGCATTGCTTAACCCACTGCGCTACCAGGGAGGCCCCATCACCATAGCTTTTTTAAAGTTTGTGTTACAAAAAAAAGTTTGTATTCCTTTGTCTGACATACTCAACATAGTTTTGTGGCATACTTAATAGTTAATGAATAAGAAAGTTGGTTGATAACCAACTTAATCCAAATCAGGAAGTTACCAACTTCTGTCATTGCACCTGTGTAACAGGTTAGCCAAATATATTTGAAATGATAAGCAATAGCCTCCATTAATTGTTGAAGAGGAATTAATAAACAGCCTTAAATTTAAACTTGTTATATCATGACATCTAAAGGAAAAATTATCAGATCTTCCTTAAAAGAGATAATGAGTTAGAAACCTTTAACCAACGAGCTGAACCCGCTGTGAGAAACAGGCAGAAACATTATTCCAAGGTCCTGGGGTCAGAACAACACCAGGCCAAACAGTGAAGAATACTGCCTTCATCCGTTCTAATTAGCGGAGGTTTCAGAAAACAGGAAGACTGGATTGGAATGATGGGACAGCATTGGGTTGGGGCAGGAAGAGACAAAGCTTCAAGGCATGATAGAATGATCTGTAGCAGATCAAAATTCCATTGATACTTACCAGAAAAGCTTGGATTATCTACAGAAAAGAAAAATCTGTGAATAGGTATCAGATAGTTTCAAAGGCAGTGAAGACTGCTTTGAATAAATAAATGTATAATATAAATAATAAATAACTAATTAAAAATAAATAAAAGAGGAAGTCCTCTAGGTTCTGGTATTGGAATTTTGAAATACCAATTAAATGTACAGCTAGGTTTATTGTCCGACACTAATATGGACACTGAAGATATAGTGGCAAACAGGGAAAAAAAAACCCATCTTTGTAGCACGTACATGTTATGGAAGGGAGACAGAAAATAAAGGTACAGCAAGTAAAAAAAAGATATAGGAAAAAATAAAGCAATATAATTGGGAAAGGGAATGGCCAAGGTGTGGGGTGGGGCAATTTTTATGAGATTGTCAAGAAAACCCCTATTATATGGTGATCTTTGAGTCACTAAAGGAAAGTATTTCTAACATCCATTTTGCCTTGAATTTTAAGATTAGATGAATGAAAAGATACACAAAAGATGTTGGACTAGATATGTAAAAAATAAAGAAGGAAGAAAAGAATGCTGGACACTTGGTTGGATGTACGTCACCGAAGTGATATTCTGCCACAGGTAATCTGGACGTTGCTCAAGATGTTATGATAGTTTGAGAAGGGAAATTGGAGCTCATTGAACTGTTAAGGTCCTGTGGAGATTTCAACTTCAAAGATGAGATGAGTAATATAGTCTTATGCCAACCAGGTAATAACAGGGTTAAGAGTTGCCCTTGGGAAATTTTTATTTCATGGTGGTTTCCCATAATTGACAACTGGCGGAGGTTATCCAGGGTATAAGTTAAGCCCCAGCATAAATGAGTAGTTATCTAGTTCTCCCAGAGAGTCTATAAATGTTACTTTTACACTGAGATGCTTACTGGGAATGACTCAGGTTCTTGAGGGACTTGCTGTTGGTTCTCTACACCATCCCTGATGTCTGTAATTCTCTGTATCTTCCAATTAAGGGGGCAACAGTACCTGATGCATGGCAGGAGGATGTCCTGGACTGCCAGCTCAAAGGTTCAGGTGTCAGTTCTCACTACTTGTATGACTTTAAAGTCATTTAATTTCTTTAGGTCTCAGTTTCCATATGTGCCAATTGTGGAATAAGACTAGATACTTGCTAATGGTGCTTGTCGCTGTTGTATTTTATCACTCTCTGTGTAATATGCTCCAATATCTGTGATGCCCATTCATCATTAATCTATTCACCTATAAATTTATTACTTTATTTGATATTCAATATTTTTCTCTTTTTAACATAATTTTGTGTAAGTTATAAAAATGTTCATTATACACACAAAAAAATTGCAGATACCCATGCATCTAACACCCAAATTTTACATATTGATATTCTGCTATAGTTGATCCACATTTTTCCTTTAAAAACAAATGAGGGCCTCCCTGTTGGCACAGGGGGTAAAATCTCAGTGCTCCCCTGTGGCATGAGTTCGATCCCCGACCAGGGAAGTGACCCACATGGCACAGCAGACCTCTCCTGTCTTGCCCACTGCTCCCCTCAGCAGTGTATTTCAGTCCATCTGCCTGTTGTGTTCCGTGGCCACTCTGTCTCTGGTGAATCCTCTCACCCTCCACACATTTTTTTTTTCTTCCACACATTTTTTAATGTGCGTGTATAATATACTGTAAGTTTCCCTTAGCTGAACTTTATAATTTTCAAATTTGTTCACATTAACACCTATAGAATTATTCATTTTTTTTAACAGTGATTTAGTATCCTATTATATGAATGTACCATACTTGATCTGTTCCCCACTGATGGACTTACGATGTTGTTATTTATAGTAAATAGTAAATCCACATGACCAAAATACAAATTCCTCATATATACTTGGTCTGCATCCTAGTTCCTGCCTCACAGTATTTCAAAACCCTTATAGTTTTGAGAATGACAAAGCTGTCTTTTGTTATGTTAATGAGGTGGCTTTTGGAAGCACCTAAGAAGGGGAATTGGTTGCCAAGAGAAACAGCCATGTGATTAGAAGTTTGGAACTCTAGTCTTACCCCCAGACTGCCAAGGAAATATAGCAGCTGGAGTTTGAATTCAATTGCCAATGGCAGTGATTTAATCAATCATGCAATGAAGCTTCCATAAAACCCCAAAAGGATGGGGTTCAGTGACCTTACAGATTGGTGAACATGTAGAGATCTGGGAAAGTAAAATGCCTACAGAGGGCATGGAAACTCAGTGCCCTTTCCCCATGTCTTGGCCCTATGCATTTCTTCCATCTGACTGTTCTGAGTTATAGCCTTTGTAATCAGTGTTCTAGTTAGTTAAAGGGTTTTCTGAGTTCTGTGAGCTGCTCAAGGAAATCAATCAAATGTGAGGGAGTCCTGGGAACCTCTGATTTATATAACCAATGAATCAGAAGCACATATAACAACCCAAGTTTGCCTCTAGCATTTGAAGTGGAGGGCAGTCATGGAAGACAGAGCCCTTTTACCTTTGGGATCTGATGCTATCTTCAGGTAGATAGTATCAGATTTGGGTTGAAATGAGGTGACTTTTCAGACACCTTGCTGTGCCCAAAAATTGTTTTTTGGTTTGGGGAGACCTCCACATAGACCCAGACTGGAAACTGGGCTCAAGATACTTCTTTTAGGCTTTTTAGGTGGTTTCCAACATTTTGCTATTAAAAAATAACATTACAGCAACCAACTCTGTACAAATCTCCTTGATCACAAGATTGAAAGTTTCTCTAAGGTAGTTTATCTGGAAGCAAAATTACTTGATAACCAGATATATTTATTTATACCTTTTCTATATAATGTGAAATTACTTTTCAACGGTCTTGTAGATATTTATACTCTCGCAAGTACTATATGACGTCTTGTTTTCCCACATCCTTCCCAACATGTGTTGTAAGACTTTTAAATTTTTTCCTATCTGATGGGTCTGAAATAATATTTTCTTGATATTTTCATGTATTTATTGGCTATTCAGGTTTCTTCTTTATAAAATTCCTGTTCATATCCATTGCTCATATTTTTTGTTTGTTTTTTGTCTGGTTATTGATTTGAGGGATATCTTTGTATATTTTGGATACTAATTCAATTTTTGCCTTTTTTACATGAAAGTAGGTCAAGTCTCTGAAATTAAACATCTTTAGTAAATAGCTTGCATAGCTGTAGTGAAATGGCATTTACAGTATTTAATAAGTAAATCATTTCTAGATTATTGAGAGTGATAAAACTGAATTGGTAATTAAGAATTTAAAGAATAAGTTTTAGGATAAACAAGGCCTATGATTAATGCTGATTTCCTGGACACGCAAAAAAAAAATCTTTTCAAAAAGATGTTTATATGTTCTGTGTCTGAATTAATTGGTATTTTAAATGAAGATACATCTTGTCAAATAAGATGAGTTATAAAACTGTATAAAAGAGTTATAAAACTAGACAAAATTTGAACTGTAGAATGATATAAAATCAGTTTATTGAAAATGATTTTATCTTTTTTTTCCTTATACCACTTTAACCCTTTCTTCCACCCCCCCAACCTCAGAAGCATCACTTCATTTATGAGTTTTTTTTAACCATACATAATTCCCTCAGACTCCTACCATTTTGCTATAAATGGCAACATTTCATCTTTCCCTTGACTCAGTAATATTCCATCATGTGGCTATACCACATCTTCTTGACCTAGTCCACTATTGATGGACATTTAGGTTACTGCCATGTTCTAGTTATCATAAACAATACTGCAATGAACATTGTAGAGCAAATAAATTTTTTTAGTTCATGGCTTTATGTTCTTCAGATAGAAGCCCAAGAGTGAGATTGCTGGGTCATATGGTATTACTATTTTTTAGTTTTTTAAAGTACTAAGTTTTAGTCACTTTCCAAAATAGATGCACCAGTTTACAATCTTACCATATCCACCAACAGGATAATAGTGTTTCTCTTTCTTCTCTATTTTTCTTGAGGATCTTTATAACATGTACCATTCTCACAAGTATATGATGTTATCTCATTGTAGTTTTGACTTGCATTTCCTTTATTAAAAGCGTGATGAACTTTTCCCCATATATTTGTTAGCCTTCTAGACATCCTCTTTGGTGAATTGTCAGCTCAAATTTGCTGCCCAGCTATCAATTAGGTATTTTTTAATTGTTGAATTGAGTTTTTTTAATTGCTTGGATATTAGCCCTTTGTCAGTTGTGTAGTATGTGAATATTTTCTTCCATTCAGTAGAATGTCTTCTTACATTTTCTTTCCCTGTGCAAAAGATTTTTAATTTGAGGTAACCCTATGTGTTTATTTTTTCTTTTTTTTCCCTTGTAGAGTTCAAAGATATCTTTATCATTGATGTCATAAAATATATTGCCAGTGTTTTCTTCTATGTATTTTATTGTTGCAGGTTATGTGTGTGTGTGTCTTCTACTTAGAATTTTTTTTTGTGACTAGAGTGTGATCCAGTTTAATTCTTTCACACGTGACCAGTTTTTCCAGCACCAGTTGTTAAAGAGACACTTCTGTCCCCTTCTATGGCTGTGGCTTCTTTATCATAAACTAAGTATTGAAATATGCATGGATTTATTTCTGAAGTTTAGATTCAGTTCTAATGATCCATTAATCTATTAATCCATGGGTTTATTCCAAAGCCATATTGTTTTAGTTATTATTGCTTTATAGTATCGTTTAAAGCCTATTTACATGCTACCTCCATTTCTCTTTTTTCTCAGGATTACTTTTGCTCTTCAAGGCCTTTTATGGTTCCATGTAAATTTTAATATCTTTGGTTCAGTTTCTTTGAAGAGTGTTGTTAGCATTTTAATGGGGATTATATTAAATTTATATATAACTTGTGGTAAAATAGTTATTTTGACTATATATATCTCCTCATCTGTGAACATGGAATGTCTTTCCTTGTATCATGATCTATTTCCTTTGATAATACCCTATAGTTTTCATCATAGAAGTCCTTCACCTTCCTGGTGGGTTAATTCCTTGGTATTTAAAGACTTTTTAAAAGATTTTATTTATTTTTGTATAAAAGAACTAGGGTATAGGCCAGAGGTACAGGGCGTGAGAGGATTCACTGGAAACAGAGTGGGGAACAGAAGAGACATATATACTGAGGGGAGCAGTAGACAAAACAGGAGCAGTCTGCTGTGCCATATGTGAGTTAGCACCCTAGCCAGGGATCAAACTCAGACCACTGCGGTAGGCCTTCAAGGTGGAGGTACACTGACTTAATCCCTAGGGAGGCCTGGTATTTGATTCTTTTTGAAGCAATCATGAATTAAATTATTTTCATAATTTTTCTTTTTATTCATTGTATATAAAAAGTCAACAGATTCTTGTGTGTTGATTTTTAACCTGACACTTTTCTGTGTTCATTTACTGTTTCTAATGAAGTTTTGGAGGAATCTTTAAGGTTTTCTATATATAGTATTATGTCATTTGTGAATGATAATTTTGCTGCTTTTAGGTCCCAGATTTCTTTTATTTCCTATTGTGATCTGATTACTCTAGTTAAAACCACTAATATTTCATTAAACAGAAGTGGTGATAGTGGGCATCCTTGTTTTGTTCCTGATCTTAAAGGGAAAACTTTTTTTTACCATTGACTATTATATTTACTATAGATTTATAATATATGGCTTTTATTATATTGATGTAGATCCCATCTTATTTAGAGTTTTTGTTATAAATGGGTGTTGAATCTTATCAAATGCTTCCTCTGCATCTATTGATATTATGATATTTATCTCTTCTTTTATTGATGACTTAATGTGTATTAAATAATCCTTGCATCCCTGGGGGTGAAAATCCCTTTTGATCATGATATATAAGCTTTGTAATATATTGTTGAATTTAATTTGCTACTGTATTGTGGAAGATTTTTGTATCATAATTTATTAGTGATAAAAAAATTTATTAGTGATATTCGTCTATAGTTTCTTGTGCTGTCTTTTTCTGGTTTTGGTACTAAAGTAATGTTGGCATCATAATATGTATTTGGGAGCATGTCCTCTTCTTGGATTTTTAGCTTCCGAGATCAGACGAGATCGGGCGCGTTCAGGGTGGTATGGCCGTAGACTCTTCTTGGATTTTTAGAAATAATTTGAGAAAGATGGACATAAGTACTTCTTGAAAAGTTTGACAGAATTTGCTTATAAAGTTATCTAACTTTGGGCTTGTTTGGGAAAAGATTTTTTATTACTGTTTTAATTCTTGATTGTGATTAATTTATTCAACTCTTCTATTTCTTCATGGCTTGTCCATTTCTTCAGTATTATTGAATCTATTGGTGCATAGTTATTTACAGTAATCTCTAACAATCATTTGTATTTCTGTACCAATTGTGTAATTTCTCCTCTTTCATATTTTTTAAGATTTATTTATTTATGCATACAAGAATGGGGTACAGGCCAGAGGTGCAGAGGATGAGAGGATTCACCAGAGACAGGGTGGGGAACAGAACAGGCAGATTAACTGGAAAACACTGCTGAGGGGAGCAGCAGGCGAAGCAGAAGAGGTCTGCTGCACCATGCGTGTTAGCTCCCAGGCCAGCAGGGGATCAAACTGGTGCTACAGTGGTTGCAGATAGCTTTATAGTGCTGAGACTTAACCCCTTGTGCCATCAGGGAGGCCCCTTCTCTTTCCTTTCTAATTGTGTTTATATAATGTTTTCTCTCTCCTTTCCTCACCTAGCTAGAGGTTAATAATTTTTTTTTATCTCTTAGTTTCATTGATCTGTAATATTTGATTTATTTCTGCTCTTTATTTTCTTCCTTCTACTAACTTTAGGTCTTATTCCTCTTTTTCAAATTTCTTTAAGTATAGTATTAAGTTGTTTATTTGGGATTTCTCTTGCTTTTTTGTTTTGTAGTAAATCTTTTTTACACCTTCCTTTTATGTTTTCTTTCATTTCCATTTCCATTGATTATGTATTATTTCTACTGATTTCATTTTCCTCCTCTTCTATGTTCTATAATTTCAATATCTGTTACCTCTGTATTTCCTTGCTTTCTAATAATAGCCCTGTCAGTAATTCTTTCATGTTTGGTTTGATGTTGATATATTCATTTATTTTTTTCTTTTTGGTGAAACTCTACTCTCTCAACTCTGCCTTTCTTGACTGTTTTTGACTCATTATTCGTGAATCTTACGTTTGGTTTGTCGATTTTCACAAAGTGCCAAGATAGTGTTTGGAGTGGCATTGAATTTATAGATAGATTTGAACAGTTATTATTCCCTACAATATATCCACCTTATCTCTTTATTTAGACTTTTCTTATTTTAAAAACATTTTCCATGAAGTTTTGTCATATTTTGTGGCTATATTTACGTTACAATTTTTCTTG
The DNA here is from genome assembly GCA_019455555.1 of Galemys pyrenaicus. Lineage (NCBI taxonomy): Eukaryota > Metazoa > Chordata > Mammalia > Eulipotyphla > Talpidae > Galemys > Galemys pyrenaicus. Next base: position 7,248,738 of record JAGFMF010011739.1, on the reverse strand, counting down.
CTTTTGTACCTCTGATTTTCTTCTAAAAATATTTTTCTAAAATTAAAATGTCCAATTTGCTGCTACAGGAATATATGTGGACTCTTTCTCTTTTTTTTAAGACTTTTCCCTTTTTTTAAGATTTATTTATTTATGCATACACGATTGGGGTACAAGCCAGAGGCGCGGGGTGGTGGGGTGGATTGAGAGGATTCACCAGAGATAGAGTGGGGAGCAGAACAGGCAGATCCACCAAAATATACTGCTGAGGGGAGCAGCAGGCAAAGCAGGAGAGGTCTGCTGTGCCCTGTGGGTACCCCCACTGGCCGGAGATCGGACTTGCGCTGCTGTGTGGCGGATGCTTCACAGTGCGGCACTCAATCCACTGCACCACCAGGGAGGCCCTTACGTGGACTCTTAGTTCACAAATTATTCTCTATTCATGCTGACGTTTTTGTCTGTAGAAGTTCTAGAATTTTCTACTTAGGAAATAAGATCATCTGTTCATAATGAAAAAAATGTTATTTTCTTTCCAAATATTCTACATCTCATTTCTTCTCCTTGTCTTATGTCTTATGTTGGCTAGCTTCTCTAGTACAACTCTAGAATAGAAGGGATGTGCGTTGGATACTTATAATTTTCCTGGTTCCAGAGGACCCTCTTCCATTGTTTCATCAGTAATAGGTTCTTGATTGTGTATCCCTTTAAAACATGATTTCTCTTTCTCAACAGTTACGGCAGAGGCTGAGCTCTGACTAAGCATATGTTTGACTCTTTACGTTGTAGTTATTTATCAGCTAAGCATGTGTTTATTTGGTTCTTGTATTTGTGACTTAGAATAGTAGATATCAGGCCAAGTCAGACCCACACTGTGAATGTCCCTACAGCACTAGAGACATTTTTCGGGATGATATAACTGTGGAGGAATGTAGGTCATGACCTACATTATTCTGATTTGTCACGAAGATTTGACTGCACCTCTAAATGGAAGTTGATGGTCAGCGAAGTAATAGAGGGCTTAGTCTGGTATCCTCCTTGGGACTCTGGGTCACTAGGCTTCAGTTATTTTGGAGAGAAATTTCCTGGGAGTGGTAGAATATGATTATTTTATAATATGTTGAGTAATATGACTAAGGAGCAAATGCTTATGGGAGATTAAATATCTTTAACAATGAGGTGTGAGAGGGAAAAAAAAAAAGCTTGACTACAAGTGAATATAAATCCAACATTTCTTTTATTCCTGAATCTAATGGCCTGGCATAAAAACCTTGGACTGGGGATAATAATGCAGAAAATGGGCGTAGCAGACCTCTCCTGCCTCACCCGCTGCTGCCCTCAGCAGTGTATTTCCGGCCATCTGCCTTTTCTGCTCCCCACTCTGTCTCTGGTGAATCCTTTCACCTCACCTCTGGCCTGTACCCCAGCTCTTGTATGTATCAGTAAATAAATCCTAAAAAAAATAATGCAGAAAATGATTTTTTATAGTAGAAAGTCAAAGTCAAGAGTGGGTATAGCATTAAAAATCAGTATGATGTAGAACAATGGAAGATCTAGAGGAAGGAAGAAGTTTATTAAAGAATAATCTTACCTGTAATCTAGTCTTCTGCCATTGACTCCATATGGTGTTTTAAGGACATTACACTGAAGCATTCTGGAATGACAAGGTCAGGCCAGAATTTCTAGGAGCACAAGTCTTGAACTGGGCAGATTATGCTCTCATTTAATAGACGCTTAGAACACTAATATGTTTATTATGTTGATTGTCCAGATAACCAGTTCTACTGGGGACCCTTTGGAATAGAGGAGGGAAAAAGAAGCAGTGATGAATAGTATGTTTCGCAAAAATCATCACCAGGTCTGGTATCACCTGATGGTCCGACTGAGTGATGTGTAATCCAGTCTCAGTAGTGATATAAATGTGTTTGGCAGTGGGGGGAAGTCAGGCAGGGTCAGTAGTCGCAGTTCCTCTCTAGCTGGGATAACCATATATGCCGGTTTTCCTATGATAGACCTGGTTTGTATATTTCTATGAGCATATTGATATTGTGACCCTCTAAAAAAAATACCCTAGTGTCTATAAGCTATGTGATCATCCTGTCAAGAACTATTATAGCCACTCTTACAAAGGTCTCAGTTATCTATCTACTTAATTGATACCCCCCTTAACTGATACAAAAGTGAGTTCTTTAAGAGTAAGGGCCATATAGTACTCATTTTTATGTGCCCAGTTTTTAATCACTAAGCATGGCATTTTAATAGGTGGTCATTATTTCAGGAATGTCTGGATGAAATGTCAACCTAAGGAGCGTGGCTTTAATTAACTTAGCATTTAAATTAATGAAAGTAGCTGTGGGAAGTGACATTTTGTGTCATTTATAAGCATCTGATTGAAGTGCCTGTGATTGTATCATTGGATAAGACACCACCATACTCCAACCCTGCTACCAAGAAGGAAGAATATGGGGCAGCAATAGGAAGTAAAAGCTGACATGTAAAGAACAGAGACAAACTATATGTGCTATGGTTTGGAGCCAAGGCTGACTTTGGGCCTTTCTTCATGATGCTTTAAAAAAACATGTACCACAGTAAAAATTGATTCAGAGGTTCTTTGAGATCTCAAAAATAGTTCTACAATTTTTTTTAAAGATTTTATTTCTTTATGCACACAAGAGCTGGGGTACAGGCCAGAGTCCAGGGAGGTGAGAGGATTCACGATAGAGGCAGACTGACTGAAACACACTGCTGAGGGCAGCAGCTGGCGAGGCAGGAGAGGTCTGCTGCGCCATGTGGGTCCCCTCCCTGGCCGGAGGCAGAGATTGAACTTATGCTCTCATGCTGCAGTGGCTGTGGTTTGCCTCATAGTGTGTTGCTCAACCCACTGAGCCACCAGGGAGGCCCCAGTTCTACAATTTTTAAGGAAGTTCAGTTTTCGGTCATTTCCTTTGCAGGAAAAACATGCACTGAGAAGGACACATTTGTTCTCTTGTGCTCTGTGCAATTCTTCAGCTAGAATCAGACACACAGCTATGAGTGGCCAAAGCTGTCCAGTTCTAATCTCATCCAAAGATTGAAAAGATTCATCCATGCAGGTTAAGCAATTAGCCAAGCAGATTGCTTGTTAATGTCAGAAGCCAGTTCAGGTGTAGAACTCTTTCTAGGGTTCCTCCCATCCTCAAATAATATTTTTAAATCTACTTTACTTCTTTCTTGAGCATCCTGATTTCAACTCTCTCCCACTTTCCAAGACTTCCATGGGATTAGGCTCTGCCAGTAGGTTTGCAGAACTCAATTTCTAGGAAATTCAGAGGTTCATTGGCAGAGGAAAACCTTGCAGAACACTGTCAAAGTAATTTTGGAAGGACTGAAGTGACTTCGGTTCCCTGTTGACGCTCTCAAAGGGGAGATGCTTGGTCTGTACAACAATACAAAGAGTGAAAGGAATCATCTGAACAAGCTGGGGGTCTAGGAGGAATGTAATGTCGAGCTGGATAGGGAAAAGGGAGATTGTGTTTCCATTTGCACATATTAAATTGACAGCTATTTCCCATGTGGCCCTTGAGGCAAAGGCAACCCTTTACTTGTATGTGTAAACCCTGCTGAAAAACTGACCCGAACAGATGTCGCATCCGTGAATTTTGAAGTTCGGCAGTTCATAGAGGGTCCTTAGACGTGGCACAAATGGACTCAGATCATCTTGGCTGCCCCTCCGATCATGTGGATGGAAAAATGTGTTTGGTGGAAGGCTGCTGGACTGGCTCCGAAGAGTGGTCTCCAGGGTCGGTTGGGTAGCTGGCCTTTCCTCCCATTTCACTCAGACCTGCCTTTATTAACGACCTTAGGGAGTGAGAAAGGGTTTGAAAATGAAATTCACAGATGATTCTGAATGGAGAAATGTGACAAACATCAGCATAATCAAAGGAATAACCTAAAGGAATTAGAAAAATGGGAAAGGCAGAGACAAAATGCGAATCATCATGGAAAAATGCAAATGGATATGTCTGGGTCAAAATAATGCACAAACCAGATATTCATTGAGCAGGAAAATTTTGAAGCACATTAAGAATAGACAAGTCTGCTGTGAGATGTTGTTTCTGATGGTTGCAGAAACCCCAGTGGAACAGGCAGGTGGGGAGGAAGTGGGCCAAGACCTGGGTGGTCTTCATAGAAGGCCTATTCAGAGGTGCACAATGACCTCATGACAGGTCTTTCTAGCTCTCACCTCGCCTTGCAGGTTCATGGTCCATCTGCTGGCCCTTGGGGTTGGCTGGGGTGAAGTACGTGTCCTGCTGGTGCTGTGAGGTGCATGTCTGGAGTAAGTGGGTATCTTCCCAACCACCAGCCATCATCTGGAGTGAACTGTCCAGACTGTTCTTTCTTTCTTTTTTTTTTTAAATGCCCTTCTTTTAATGACTTTTTTTTACAAAATAATTTTTATCTATCAAAGACTCCCTGAACTATTCTTTAGAAGAAAACAGAAGCCTGAAAAGAATTTCTATCAAAGAACAGACATGCCCTACTTATATCATGCAGAGTAACAAATCTGGTATAATTTTGTCCTTGTTACTTTGATTTGAGAAATTTGTTACCAGAGCTCTTCCTTTTAACCTCACTTGTAAAACTTCAACAGTTTCAAAGTGACGATGACCAGGGAGTCTCACATTTTCCAAAACAGTCTGGATGTTTATACCTTTAGAAGTTGCTCTGTTTTGGAAAGTCCGCCTTAGACCCTTCTGAAGTGCTCTGTGCTGATGAGGCTTCAGCCTGAGGAATTCAGAGGAAAACCAGAGCCCTCCACTCCTTTCCTATTATAGTGGAGTGAGAGGCCCCTGGCATAGGCCTCGTTTCCCTGATAGTTCATCATCTTGTTTTGAGCAGCTCTTCAGCTTGGAAAGCTGGGCAAGAAATCAAATCCGTAGAGCTGACTCAGTAAGAAATCAAAAGGAACATTGCACACATAAAGGGGACTCAGGTTCCCGCTCACCTGAGACAGTGTTGTTCTGGTTGTGACTGATTTCAACAGTGAATTCTCCAACCCCTAAACTACTTGCCTCACAAGTGTGCCTACAATGATTTGGAGACTCGCTGGGTACCTAAAAATTAATCATAAAGAGGGAGCCTCCCTGGTGGCACAAGGGGTTAAGTCACAGCACTATCAAGCTATCAGTAGCCACTGCAGCACGAGTTTGATCCCTGGCCAGGGTGTTAACCCACATGGTGCAGCGAACCTCTCCTGGCTTGCCCACTGCTCCCCTCAGCGGTGTACTTCAGCAAATCTGCCTCTTCCACTCCCCACTACGTCTCTGGTGAAATCTCTCACACACAACACCGCACCTCTGGCCTGCAGCCCAGTTCCTGAATGCATAAATAAATGAATATTTTTAAAAATCATGAACGTGGATATTAAAGCATAAAAAGTGAGTTGCATATGGTCTAGCCTCTCTATTTTTGGTGTAGTTAGGCCATTACTTACAGATGATAATAATAATGTGAGCCACCAGGTGTCACACAGCACTAAAGTGATTACTTAAAGCCCCTCAAAGAAGCTGAGACAGCTGGAGGGATGAAGACTTTCAACTAGACTGTGATGGGCAAGGAAGTCCCTCTGAGGAAGAGATCAGTGGGATGATCTTGAAAACTCGATTGATTTAGAGAACCAGAGAGAATAGAAAGGGACTTCAGGCCAGGGGTGATGGGAGGCATAAAACATAGCCCTCAAGTCACGGCCTAGAAAATGTGATTTCAGCAGCTTGCCAAGGAAGGCTTGTTACAGGAAATAAGGACACAGCGTTTAGGAAAGGGACCAAAACAGAAAGAATCCCTATTTGTGAGACAGGGATAGAGAGAAAGGCATGTTTTGTTACCTGTCTTGAAGGTTGGGGATAAACGGGAAATGCCCAGGGAAACCTCTTCAGTTTGTTCTTTTCTCTCAGATAAGGAAGGGAAAATGAATCTCAGGCATCCAGAACGTAGGAATCAGCTACATTTCACCAGAGAAGACTTCCCTGCATCTATGGGGAAGAGAAAACCTCAAGCAGCACAAACAGAGCAGTGTCTAATGCTCATGATGAAGCATGTTGAAAGCTTTCTTTGGAAAAGTCTCGAACTGGAGTGATATTTCAACCCAGTATTTATTCTATGATGCAGTTGTCCTCACACAGGATGCTCCTGATGACGAGCTTTGTCCAAAATGATGCCATGGACACATGCTGGTGTGGCTATATAGAACAGGTTTTCAGCACTGCTGGCTTCCAGTTGGCTGCCGGTCAAACCTACAACCAGCTCAACCACAAGCAGCTTCACAAATCTCAGACAGAACAGCTTTGTACCTACTGCAGCACCTTAAAAGAGCAATGTCCCTCTGTGGTCTCTCTTGGCTTAAGTTCTTGGCGTTTAGGACCTTTTTTCTTTGGAGACAGGTAATATGTGACTGTGGCAGTTAAGGGACCTCTGGTTTTCCATGCTGACCCGGCAAGGGTGCCTGGGACACTGTCAGGGTTGGCAGGGATGGAGTCTGACCCCTTTAAGCACACCAAATGTGAAATAAGTTTCAAGTTAGTCTCCAGTTAAAGAAATTCACCTATACCTTAGCACGGGAAAATTCTTAATTTACAAAGTTGCTCGTGGAATATTGAGGCTTTAAGCAAAGGATGAGGAAATGAGCTGATTTTTCCCCATGTCTATCCCTGATTGTTTTTTGGTGGTGGCAGTGATGGGCAAAGGGCCACATGAGTTACTTTCTCCACAAGGAAAGTTCTCTGTGAGCCATGGAGATCCCTGGGTGGTGTTTTTGGATCTGGTAGCTGGGTTTCCATCCAAACAAAACTCAGCTCCAGGTGGGTCAGTCTCCTCCTTGCCACCTCGCATGCCATGAATACTTCACCCTCTACACCTGTACCTGTCCTTTTCCTGGAATGAAAACACTCTCCCTCGGTCACATTTCATCTCTCTTTCATGCTCCAAATCCCAGGTCACTCCTTTGTGAAGCAATCATTAGTTATTTCAGCCCCAGAGAGGGCCTTGAGAGGCCTTCAGAGGACCCTCCCCCGCCACCTCCCCCTGCAGAGGCTCTCACGTTTGTATTTGCTGTTTCCTTGATGAGATAACAAACTCCTTGGACCCAGTACCCTTAACAGAGTGAATTACAATGACTGGAAGAAAAGTGGAAAAGCAGTGACTTTCTAAGAGTCCTGTGATAGCATTTACATCATTGTTTTGCTTCTAGGAAGAACAGTAAGTCATGCAGGCATTGTAGAAACTCACCCTGGAGAGAACATCATCAATCAGTTGTCAAAAGAGGGCTTCGATCACCACGTCCTGGTTTGGAAGCAGGTTTTTTTTTTTCTCTTCCCAAACTTCTTCCTCAAAAAATACAAAAATGGAGGTGTTAGAGGAAGAGTTGGGGGGATGCTGCCCCACTGCAGTCCCCATGTCTAGAGGGGGAGACAGACATCCACAATAGTGACGTAGAAGCTTGCAGCCATGTCCACTGAGGTGGCTTCAGAGGACCTCTGTGCTCTGCTCACTGGTGATTTTATACCTGTAAGAGGCCGGTACCTGGGGCTTTCTGCTCACTTCTTTCCCTACTGCCTAATAAAGATCTGACACGTATTTAGTCAATATTTCTTAAGTGGATCAAAACTGACAGAATGAGAAATTAATGTGCTAATAACCCTTCTCAAACTTAGCAGAAAGCTGATAGTCCACAAAAGAACTCCCACGTATGCAAGTGTAGACTTGAGTTGTAGCTTAAGTAGGAGTGACCTTTCTGATCCATCTCCAAAGAAGAGCCCAGGTGGTCATTTATGAGCTTTCCCTTGGGGGAAATCTGGGTTTAGCATTCACTAGGATTGGCCAATTAAGTCTCTGTTAAGAACCTCAACTGCTGAACCACTATTTAGCATCTTTGCCTGTGAGACCTCAGAATTCCAAGGAGCCCCAGAAGACCTTTACCGTTTAACCTCAAAGAGAACTGAGAAAGTGATTGTTGACCTTGTAAGTCACGTGGGTCTATCCCTACAAAAGTTATAAAGCTACTTTTTAGAGTGAGCCCAACAGAAGTGGTCGCGGCCTACATATCTGTATTAAATGAGATAGAGTTCTTCTCTGACATGCCCTACAGTTTTTATAGTTGGTATAGTTGTGCCCTTATAGGGACATAAGACTCAAGAATTTTCAAGGATCTTGCAACCCACTTTTACACAAATGTCTTTGTCGCACATGGAGGCATGGCTCCCTGAAGTTGGCTAGTAATCCCAGCTGCCAGGTCTCTCAGGAAATTCCAGGTTACCCACAAGCATTTCAAGAGTCCTGGAAATTTTCTAATGGACTAACCCAAACATACAGGGGCAGGGTTTTAACAGGGCCAGATGGGGCCAGAAGGTTTGAAGGTATTTATTCTGTTGTGCCCCATATGCTGGGACAGGGAGTAGGGGTCCACAAGAGGAAACCTCCTGAAATTAAGGGCCTTTCTTTGGTGAGCAATAGCTATCTCTGAGGAAAAACTGTGCTTGCTGGTGCTCTCCCATCCTTCCAGGATCTCCAGAAAGTGTTTTGAGTTGCTTTTTCGGGGCACACAGCAGGCAGCAAGCGCCAACAAAAATCTCTTGGCTTTTTTGGCCACAATGTCTGTACTCTTTGCTTCCAGCCTGAATGCATACCTGTGAGGAGGGTGTCTGAGGGGAGGGGATGAGGGACAAGCTCCCCTCACTGTAAGCTTCACCTCTAACCACAAGAAAATTTTCCACCATTTCCATTATTTCTGGCAGAGAGCCATACCATAGAAAGACAGACTTTCTGTTTAGAAATGAGGAAAGATGGGGTCTGTTGAGGGAGTTAGTGAAGCAGGAAGGGAGGAAAGGAGAGCAGGAAAGCAAGAAGAGAGAAACAAAGACGGGTACCGGGAAGCGATAAGTGCTGGCAATGAATGGATAGGGCAGAAATGTCTGGGTATGTTTCTGTATACCGAGTGTGTGTAATGAAGCTGCATTTGTGTGGTTAATTGTGAGTTGTGTTCAGTGAATACATTTTGACTTAACTACAGTACGATAGAAATTCCTTTTCATTGTATGTCACCAAAACTCACTTCAGTATTCCTGAGGGGAAGGACTGTGGACCTCAAGGCTGCTTGATTCAGTATTCAATAAAGTCTAGATATTTTTTCTAAATAGCTCCATGATACAGTTCCCATTTCCCAACACCCCTAAAAATAATAAAAAGCCACATGTATGAACACACTCCCTCATCTGTACCCAGACTGACCATGGGTTATGTTCATTTCTGATTCTCTTATACAACTTTGTGGCCTTGTTTCTATTCTATTCTATATAACAGCCAAGGGTTACCAATGATAAAGATAATTAGTAATCCTCTCTGGTTTTGTTTTTCAGGAGTCTCATGGACAGACTTTGGTACTGAGATTATCGATTGGTTGAAAATTATTTGCATTACATTTTGGAAAAGATTTTGATGTACCACTGTGACTGAAGACCCACAGCTCCCAGAGGGGACCTTCCCAGATGTTCCAGGTACAAAGATTATTGTGGGCCACAATTGGGAGACATGGGGGGAGACAGTGAGCCATTTGTCCCATTACCAACAGAATCTACAACATAAAGGGAGTAACATTATCCCAACAATTAAACTTCAAAATAAAGCCATAATGGATCAAAGCAGATAGAGGCAAAGTTGTATCCTAAGAAAGACTAGCGAGAGAGGAGGGATAAAGGAAGACATTAAAAGGAAGAAAGAAGAGATGCTAACATAGCAAGCCTTTCCACGGACCAGAAGAGAAGGACAGCACGGACAGGAAAGAGCAGAATGGAATGTTGGCAGAACAAATAAGGACATGGAGAATAGTTCCCTCCTGCACTTGAAGAATTTAAAACTTTCTTCAAATCATGAAAAATGGCAGTCTTTCAAAAGATGAACTTCTGTGGTTCTTCTACATTTCCCACCCTAAGAAGATGTTTCTGGAAAAGGCTATAAAGAAGTTCAGCAAGTAAGACAATCTATTCGATTATAGACACACTTTTAACAAATAATCTTTTACCTGTAAAAATCAACATTGGGATTGCTTCTGTGAATGTTTTCTGTTTTCAATTTAACAAAATTATAATTATGAAATAACATATCATGCTTTGAAAATGTAAACCAGTGCTAATTTTAATATTTACTAACAACTGATTAAGAATTTTCCTTAACCTCTGACAACTATTTTTGTCATTTAATCAGGAACTGGGGTTGCTCTGAAGCCTACTCTTAACCAATCCCAATGGTCAGTTTCCTGATCTACCCCAAAGCCAATCCAAGTTTGGGTTAAAACCAGGAGGGAAAAATAGAGGGCTTAGCTCTTAACACCACCTGGTAGAGCTGGGGCCATGCTTGAAGAATTCTGGCAAATTAAACCAACAAAAGGTGCTGGTGCCAGCTCAGTGGATCAGAGGAATTTTCAAAATATAATTAGAGTCTGTCACCTTTTATTTGGGTCACTGGACACATTTGCCCTATTGGCAATCTGATTAATCATTCACTCTGTTCATCTGAATGTTAGAGAATGGTTTAGTGGAGGCAAACTCAAATAATTGATTTCAATAAAAAGAAATGACAGGGAAATAATTTCAGAACTTTTAGGACAATTTGTTCAAAACTCATAACTTGGTGATAATGATGACATCTTCCCGCAACAATCAAGGACCCACAGACTCTTTGTAAGCCCTCTGCAGTGTACCCCATATCCCCTGCTGTGAGCCATCACTGACAAAGCACCACAGCTATATGATGGCACCAAGCTGTGTCTCCAGCCCCAGGCCTTATTTCCCCACCAGGTTCCAGGAGGTTCCAGGTCCAAGTTCACCTTAACTTTTTAACCAATGTATTTATAGTATTTCCTACTAAATATGGGACTTTCATTTTACTGAGCACTAAAGATAAGTGGAGATTTCCACTGTGACAGGATATTGAGTAGAACTTTTCCTGTTGTCTATAATTTTTGACATAGTCCCAAGTGGAGAACAATAGGGGAAAGAAGAGAACATTCCAAGAAGAGATGTTACACATACAGCTTTCTGAAAAATGGGAGCGTGACCGTGTGACTGTTGTGACATCCGACAACATGTGGAAGAGAAGGTGGAGGCATTTCTGAATGATCAGAGTCTCCTTCCCAAAATTACAACTCTATAATTTTGTTTGGGGGGGAATAAAGGAATGAGATTGAAATTTGGTTGCTGTGATAAACTATAGGGTAAATGGCTAGGGGATGTGTTTAAGAACTTGACTTTGGAAATTTGGGTTCACATCCTGACACTGCTATTTGTTAGCCGTGGAACCTCAGTGAACTTTACCTTGGTGAGTCTGTTTCCTCATATCTAAAAAAAAGCAAATAATAACAGTGCCTGTTTCACAAGGTTTCATGAGGATTAAAAGAAGTGATGCTTGTAATGTGCTTAGCACAAAGCCTATCCTTGCTCAGTGAATGGGGACTCCTTTTTTGTACCAGATATTCAACCGGATAGCAGCAGAAACTCAGCTCAGAAAAGTATTTTCTTCTCCACATAGAACAGAAATATTTATTACTTTTTTGTAAAACTCCCTTTCCCTTTTTAGATGAGATTTTTTGCTCCCCAAGTAAACAATTGTAAATCTCAACACACATCTGGATCCTAGGGTTAATAAAAAAAAAAAAAAAATACAAAAAAAACAGAGACTGAGTATAAAGCATGGAAAAGTGATGAAAAACCTGTTTTGTAGATTCCCTAAAATTGTGCAGGCCTTGTGAGTTCTCTAAGGAAACAGTCACCCAGTCTGCATAGTTAACTTTCCACTTCTTCCTAATTGTCATAGTTGATAAAAACTTCGGAGACACAGATAGTCATGTGAGGAGTCACATCAGCACGACTCTCAGGAGCCACAGTTTCACACAAATTTATTCTCAGGAAGGTGGTGACCCTTTGTACCTCCTTGTTAAAAATCAAGGCACATTGCACCATGTTCATTATAAGCTTCCCTACTACCAACAACTCCCTTTTTGCATGGGTGGGGCACAATCCTCATAGTGTCCATAGTATACTCTTTTCTAACTTGCCCGGTCCTGCTGCAGACGGTTACTCTGACCTTGGAAACCTTACCATCATGCTCAAATAAACTTAGCTAATTGACTTGGGCACTCTTCTGGATGATATAGGGACCCCATCCCTGGGATAGCAACATCCTATTTCTAAAAGGGCCTGTGGGAAATTTACTGGGAATGGTCACATTGTTTATATGCAGTTGGGAGAAGAAAATCCATTCCAGCAGGTCACAGCCCAACTGCAAGTACCAGCAGAATTTATAAATACACAAGAGAAAAATCTGTCTGTTAGCATTATCTCAGAATGCCTAGGAAAGTGCATTAGTAATTACAAAGGACTTGGGCAAAATCCTATGGCCCTGGGTATCAGATGTTTTCCTTATGCTAGTTGTAGATTAGCAACTTTTACCAAACATTTTCATGGATAATCCAAGGGCAGCATAAAATGTATGTATTTTTCCAAATTTCTTTTGTGTTATAATCACTTCTCTGTGCTGCACATAGATCTACAGGAAGCCCCACATTTCCTCAAAAGTTTCTCAGACATCTTTCTTTCTTTCCTTTTTAAAATTTTTTATTTATATGTTTTTTACATCATTGTTCATTTTGTACAAGTTGCTTTCTCCTCTACTGGTGGGAATCTCCATAAAATTCTCACCAGCTCACCTGTGCACCATCACCATCGTCCCTTGTGCTCTTCCCTCCCCAGATGTGATTCCTCTCTCTCCCTCCCCCCGCAGAATGTCTTGATTTATAGCTGGTTGTTAATTTTGGTTTTTCATTATTTTTTACTTCTTCCTTAACAATTGCAAGTTACCAATAAATGTTCAATTCACTCCTTTCTCCAAATTTAAGTTCAGTGTGAAGTTCAAATCTGATGACTTTAGAGCAGGCTCTAGAGTTGTCATCAAAAAAGTTAACTTTCTTTTCAGTTTTAAAGATTACAATTAGCTTTCAGATTTGAGCCTTTTATGAGCCACAACAGGAAAGGAACAAATGCTTTCTTTTCATATTTCACCTGGGTTCTCAGAAAACCACCTGCATCGTAGAATGAGGGAAAAGTTGACCCACAGCACCACCTCCTGGTTACATTTGGCTGTTGCAGTCAAGAAGAATCGGAAAAACTGAACACTGGATCGGACAGTGACTTTAGACCATTAAAGTACACCAAGCCATCAGTGGTGTCGATGGACTGTGCTGAAAATATAACAGTGTGAGGGTGGCCTTCCTAGCAACCCCCAGAACATCAATTTGTTCTGATTATTAAAATTCACCAGTGTGGTATGAACTCAACGGCACTAAAAGCTGGCAAGGACATACAGGTGTTAGAAAAGGAAAAAGTTCCTGTGATAACATGAGACAAATTCCACTGGACTACCACTTGGAACATATAAAAAGGGTATCAATTATAATTATAAGCATATTTTTAAAAGGGAATGAGGAAAAGGGCAAGCTGGTATGTACAAAGACATTGACTATTGTGACTGATTGTTTTCTGTGTGCCTTAGTAGCATATCTTGCATGTGAAATCAGTGAGGACACCTAGGCAAGCCATAAATTGTTCAAGGATTTATCCTAATCTCACTTCATAAGGGTATATCACACTCACAGAAAATATTCTCCCAAAGGGGATCAAGGCCATTATGCGTAACTAACACATTGTATCATCCTCAACCCCACCCAAATCATTCTTTGTGTCCCCTAAATCAGTAGTCTATCATGTGGGTAAGGGCACCCCCTGAAACATCAGTCTTGTCAGACTGCTAGACCAGTATCACTAACCTCCGAGAGTTTTGCCTGCAAGAATTTTACAGTCCCTACGAGTGTCACCTCCCAGCCTGGCCTGTACAGAATCTCTTGGAGAGTTTTTAAAAATCACATTTCCAGGTTTTAGTTAGTTCCAGATCTACTGCAACACAATCTCCAGGGCTGGAACCCAAAACAAATTGCAATTTCAAAATTTCCCCAGGTGATTCTAAATGAAACCGTCCACATCCAGTGGGATCACAGCGGTTTCGAGGAGGGAAAGTCAACACACGGTCTCCTGCGAGGTCCACCCTGCACTGCTCACTAGTTATGGCTTCAGCTCCAGATCATCAGAGGTAAGCTTTCACTGACACCAAGGTTTGCTTACAGTGAACAGACTTTCTTGGGGTAGACCACTTTTGAAGAAAAAAAAAGTCACCTAATTGGTATATAATCTCTGGCTGCTTTGTTCCCCAAACCGTTCCTTATCGACAATGAAAGTTGGGATTTTTCCAACCAAATTCTGAATCCAGGGGAAAAAATGGGTAATGGGGAGTGGGTTGCACACAGTTATTCAGAGGAGCTCCTTCTGTCTCAAGAACTGTTTGAATGACACTGTTTGAGCACTCGTGTGGCAGTGAGCTAGAAGGCTCAGTGGAGCAAGACTGGACGCTGGAGGATTAATTAAATGTACTTACAGCAAATTTGCAGTGAATTGATAATTCCAGAACAAGACTAGAAAGGAGGCGTGTCTTTTTCCAAGTAATCTAAGAATATCATTTCTAAGAAAGGGCCTCCCTTGTCAAAATTAGTCTGTCCTCACCTTTGAATGTATCCTCTTACCCCTTGTCAGTCTCCACACATCCCAGTCTTTGAGTTGTTTGGGTGGTGTTTATCACAGCAGGTTCCACTGCCCCAGCAGACAGATCTGCTTCCTCATTTCTGTCTGCCTTGACACACATAAAATAGAACTTAAATGCCCCAGAACAGCTGAGTGGATCAAGAAGATGTGGTAGATATACATAATGGAATACTACTCAGTGGTCAAACAGATAACTCACGCCATTTGCAGCAATGTGGATGTAATTGAAAGGGATTATTCTAAGTGAATTGAGTCACAAGGACAAAGGTAAATACTGATGGCTTCCCTTATATGTGGAATCTAGAGAACCAAACAAAGGATCAGACAAAAGACAAATTGTAAGACTGACCTTGAAAGCAGACCTAGGTCTGAGACACCCAGGAGGGGAAAAGCGAGAAAAGGGGAGAGACTAGAGAACAGTGGGGAAGGGGACCTCAGCGGAGGGTGATGGAGGACTGTGGGCATTTTGGTGTTGGGAAAACTATGGTGACCATACATGAGGGGAGAAATCCTATATTGCAAGAAAAATAAAGAAGGATGTTTAAAAACAAAAAATTTAAAAAGAAAACCCACAATGGAAGCTAGTCCACAATGTTAGTTTAATATCTGAAAGAAGTCAGTGGCTGATTTGTTTAAGGAACAGAATGTGTTTATCACTGAAAGCAGTAATGGACTTTGTTTTAAACAGAAGGAACTGCAATTCCTAATGATAGAAATTATAAGGGAGATAACAGACGACCTTAGCAATTGACTGGAGAATCCCTTTGAGTATGACTGAGGGAGGAAACACCTTTTCCTCTGTGCAGAAGCTGAACAGAGGTGACTTGAGGAGGCCTGTGAATCCCCCACCTTCTCTCTGAAACCTCACAACCACCTCTGACTGAAAAAGGAAGGGAGGTGCACAGATGTGGGAGCTCTGAGGCTCAGAGACAGGGACTGGAAAAGACTTTAGGATGGAGAGGGGCCATCATAGCTCTGTGAAGGCGGAGGTGGTTGAGAAAGATACTTGACAGGGTGGGCTGGCTGACCTATGGAACTTTCCATGATTCTGCTTTTACTTGGGCAGGTAGGGGGAAATGGAGAAAAGATAATCATAATTAATAAGTGCAGAAGGAGAAAAACAGATAATAGAATCTTTATAACCAGAAATATTGTGGTTTTCCTGTCAATGAAACTTACACCTTGAATGCTAGTCAACACCTCTCAGAACACTGTTTTCACATATTTTATTCTTTTTCTTTCCGGTCTTTCTGCTAAGTTATAAGATGTTTACTTGCGTCTCATTAACTGTGTGTGTGTGCTGTGAGCACTGACTATTATGTTGGTGTTGGGTGTTCCCATTTCACCAGAGGAGGCGCTGACTGCTGTCATAAAGGGCCTTTATTCTGTAGCCCATTTATGAAACTATCATTGAGTAAAAGACACTACACAGATTTATGGTATGATATGGTCAAAGCAGAACAATATACAATAAAGTATACATTTAGAGTACTTTTGCAAGATGATTTTAAATTGTTAGTTCCAGTATGATCTCATTTATTGTAAGTTCATACTGCTGATATGTCCCTTTCTATATTGAGCAAAGCTGGTATGTATAAAAATTTAGGATTAAACCAACTACAACCTGGGGAGGGAAAGCTCTCTCTTTATAAATGTTGACTGCAATGTAATAAAAAAAAAATCAGGAACCCCCTGGTGGTGCAAGGGGTTAAGTCGCAGCACTATGAAGCTATCAGCAGGCACTGCCACTGCAGCATGAGTCCAATCCCCAGCCAGACAGGTGACCCACATGGTGCAGCAGACCTCTCCTGTCTCACCCACTGCTCCCCTCAGCCATGTATTTCAGTCAGTCTGTCTGTTTTGGTCTCTACTCTGTATCTGGTGAATCCTCTCATCTCCCACATCTCTGGGCTGCACCCCAGGTCTAGTATGCATAAATACATAAACCTTAAAAAAATAATTTCACAGATTTTCTGAATACTGATTCAAGCTCCATTTATTCTGGAACTTTATCGCAGTCGCTAATGCTTGTAACTTTCCTTTTGGGTGTGTTATCCTGCAAAGTTATCCTTGAAAAATTGGTAAGGGTCATGTATGTGCCCAGGGGTGGGGGACAACTCTCCTCCAAAAGACTACCCAGGGCACAGCCTTGGTGATGCAGGGACAGAAGTAGGCAAGCCTCTTGTTATGTAAGACAAGATCTGACAGGACCTGGATGAGTGTGAGGCTAGAAAGTCATGCAAGGGCAGGGTCAGCCTGTCTTTATTGAAAATGTTTTGTTCACCACTGATTTATTTGCATTAATTTTGATATCTTAAAAACACTGCATTAAGATTTTACTTTTTTCATGACTTCAGGGGCTTCCGGTATCCCCTTAAATTCTGTGCCTTCCTCTCTTACTAGAGCTGGGGAAACACTCTACTTTGAACAGTTTAGTACATGTTTCTGTTAAATAGATAAGCGTTTTGTTAGCGTATATCTAGGAGTGGAATTTCTGGGTCAGAGTGTGCTAAGTTCTTTTCTAGTACATACTACTAGCTTTCTAACAATGTATTTGCTATCTTGATATATGATAATATAGTTCTTTCAGTTTTGCTCTTTTTAAAGGTCATCTGGACTATTCTTGGGTGTTTGTGTCTCTAAGTGAATTTTAGAGGTATCATGCTGATCTCCATAAAAGAAAAAAGAAAGAGGAATTTTATTGAATCTGTAGACTACTGTGAGGATTTTGGACATCTTTACAACAAGTCTATCTTCTTAAATTTTTCTCAATGCTTCAGATACCTTTGTATGTCTACCTGAAATAAAATAGATAGCCAGTAAGTACATAAAATAGCTGGTCAAAAACTGTGCTGCTGGCACAAGACTTTACAGCAGTTATTTGTTAGTCACGCTACACATCTCAGACACAGAACACATCCTCTCCCCTCCTGGTCTGTAGGTACTCTGCAGTCAGGTGGAATTCCGTTCCCTCCTACCTGACAAAACCTAATCTTCCTCAAGAGTCAACTCAAATTTCACTGCTGTACAGCACAAGCAAGGTTTTTCTCAGTCTCCCCCCGCAGAGTCCTTCACCTGCTTTTGAGTTATCACAACGCATCATGATGAGCTGCTCCAGAGCCTACCAAGAGCCCGTCTAGCACTCGGTAGATGTGCCAGATACATGGAAACAAGCGTTCCATTCTTGAGTCGTTTGATTTAGATGGTTTGTTGGTTAGTTTGCTTGCTTTGTGTGTGTGGAACTTCATTTTAATTTGTAAGTATTCATTTACACATACTCTCCTTCCATAAGGTTTTGAAACAGATACATCGTTTGATCTGATTCACATCAGATTTCTAAGTTATTTTAAAAGAGGATCGTCAAGTCTGAATTTTGTTTCAGATACCAGTATCTGAAGAGCGCATGAAAAGGCTGTCATGCTGTCAATGACCACTAGGTGGCAGCCTCACTCTCAAGATGATCAGCTGGACAACGTCTTTGTATTCCAGGATAGGCCAGGTGAAAGGTGAAATGAGTGAAACTTAACGAGAGCTGTTGGTAGGAAAATGAAAGTCAAAATTCTGTCCTGAATAAAATGGAGTTACGAGGAATGTAGCATGTGGAAGTGGATGTCACTAGACATTTTTTCACAGAACAGTTAGCAAAAGGCTCATCTAACAATGCCCACAAATTCAGTTAAGGAGAGATGTGCAGGTCCGCCCGGTCGGACAGTGTTGAGAGGCAAAACAGTCTCCTGTTGCCTCTCTACAGTTGGAAACCAGTCCGTTGGTGTGAGGAAAGTGAAGAATGGCGGAGGCGTGTTCCTGCTAGAACTGGGCCCTTGTAGCCATCTTGAAATCTCCAATGAGGGAGGCTCTAAACATGGTGTGGGATTCTACACAATTTGGATTGAGGCTGCTGTCAACCCCCAAATTAGAGGCAGGTCATGCCAGTGTGTTGCGCATTGGAGAGTTAGGGGCAGGGGACATATATCAACCACCTGTTCTGGGTAAGAAAATGTACAGATTTACTTCACATTAATGAATTAGATAAACTTATCCCCATTTAATGATAAAAAACGTGAGGTTCTGAGAGAGTATGTATATTATCCAAAGTCAACAAAGTAAGAGGCTGTGTATTGACAGCCAGTGCTCCCACGGTACCCTGACCCCATGCTGATTCCCAAGGAATCCCAGCTCCCCCTTCTGAGCAATAAGCTTCTCCCTCCTGGGATTGCTGTGGGATGGCAGGAGATGGTGTGTGATAGACAGTGTCTGGGGCACAGTCAACACTCAGGAATGAGATTTCCAGAGGCACAGAGAATTTCCATTCTCACCACAGCCTCCAGAGCTGCTGCGGTGTTGTCTGGACCCTCACACAACACCAGCCTGTGGAGTGGCTTCTTTATTTTGCTTATGTTGATCTTGCCTAGAAATGACAGCCCTGAACATCACCCTCTCAGAGGCACTGGTAGAGGAAAAGTGAGCTGTGGTAGTGACTGACCCAAACAACTCACTACAGTTGTCTCTAACACTGAACTCTTTGTTTCTCTTTTGGTTTACCACAAAAGGAACACCTGAGGGAGGCTGTTCAGTCTTCCCAGTTTTAATTCTGAGTTTGAACCTTGAGGAGACTGCAAGATAAAAGCATCAATCATCTTCCATCAGGACTGGATTTTTTGCATACCAAAAATTCCTTCTGGCCTAGCATTGGGAGATTAAGGCCCAAAAGAAGCAAGGGACAAAGTAAATCCAGCTCATGTACTAAGAAGGGACTGGGACTTCAATGTGTCTGAGGAGTAGGAACCCCTAGAAAAAAAATGTCCTGCTCAAGTCCAAGTTGGTAAAACACAGCAACTGATCATAAGCATGGGTAGGATTTAATATTTGCATTCAGAAGAACCTAAGGAAGCAAATTACCCATTCTCTTTCTCTCTCTCTCTCTCTCTCTCTTTTTTTTTTTTTTTTTTGCTATCTTTTTCTTTTAATCTATCAACCCCACAAAAACTGCTAAGATTAACCACATCCACGTCTAGGTCACTGCTAGATTCAGAGGCTCTGTACCAGATATGAGTGAGCAACTCTGTGAACCCCGCTCTAGGCCCAGGTGGGAGCTCCCCTGGGCAAACAGTAGGCCTGGCAGGGCCACAGTGGAAGGTTCACTCCCCAGTGGCTTTTGGGTTCAGCATTCCTTCTTGTCAACCCCAGCCTTCAGGCTGTTGTGCTGGGCTGCTGGGGGTCCTTTTCCTGGCACCAGCTGTTAGCACCCACTGCTGTCAATTGAGTCTGGCCTGTTGCTTGTCATTTCCTGTGTCATGAGATGTTCCTTTCATGGACCAGGCTCTCATCAGTGAGGTGCTATCTTAGTGTGGTTAATTTGCATTTCTCTTTTAAGAATTGATGGTGACCATTTTTGATGTCTACAAGCCACCCAAATGTCTTCTTAGAGAAGTTTCTGTTGATGTCCTTTACCCATTTGTTAGATGGGTCATTTGTTTCTGTGCTTTTGGCTTCTGTGTGAATTTTGTGATGTGTGAATTTTGGAGATAAACCCTTTGTCAGATGTATTGTGTGAAAATACCTTTTTAGGTTGCTCTTTTGTTTTTGTGGTGGTTTCTTTTGTGGTATGAAAGCTTTAAGTTTAAATAGTCCAACTTGTTTATTTTGCTTTTGCTTCTCTTGCTGCTGGTACGTTGTATTCCCAAAATACATCTTTGTAGTAGGGGTCTTGTAGTGGATCCCCTATATTTTCGTTGAGGTACTTGTGTTTCTGTTCTTATGTCCAAGTCTTTAACCCACTTTGAGTGAATTTTCATATATGGTGTTATTTATTTATCTTTGACAATGTTTATTTAGCAAATAAAATGAATGTTGTTTGCTAATGGGACAGATTTTTTTTAAATTGATATATTCATTAATTTAATGTCATTCTCAATATCAATTTAATCAGTTAACAATTACTTTGAAACATAATATATGCTTTTCTTTCACTTAGGTTTCAAGTTTATGTATCATTTTAAATTCTTTCTAATTTGGTGTCTGGTTTCTTATGTAAATCACCAATAGTATTCTTTCATTTTTTGAGCTACCTTATCTTTTTTAAAGCTATTTTTAACAAAAGTAATTTTTATGCTTCTAACAACCAATAATCTTGTTAATACAATAATGGCAAATATTCCAAATATCTTAGTCATATCCAATTTAATATTAAGAAAGTCAAGGAGAGAAACAATATTAACATCTACCAATGTAAAATAAACAATTTCACATTGTTACATTTTATTCCCTTCTACATTCTCACATAACCTTTTGAAAATAGCACAAATGCACATCTACATACTAATATCTCAGTGCATAGACTACAAGAAATTTTCACGTAAATGTGAACATAAATGTAATCTGGGGAGTTTAAACCAAAACATCAAAATCTTTTTAAAACTTTTTTTTAGTTACACATTCTCTTCTTAAGAATATTTCTAACCCAAATTTGGATAGGACTATGGTGTAGAGTTCATGTAGTTGAAATACTGACAAAGTACCAACCAATTTAAACAATCTTTAGAGCTGTCAGCAATAACTGCCACTATTTTTATCATCATCATCATCACCACCACCACATGATCATTACAAATAATTCATTAACCGTAATGACTTCATTTTCTAGAAAAATAGAGTTCATCAAAGATTAGAGCGCTAGATGAAGCAGCTGCATAAAACTAATAACAATATAAAATTACTCCTAGCCTCGAATAGTTTTAGTCAGCACAAGGTGAATTTTTAAAGGAAAGTACCTTATAAATACAGCCCAACATTTGAAAATTACTGAGGTTAACCTAGCTGATTTTATGAAATTATCATAAACTACAACCAAAATCTTAAAACAACAATAACATACTAATGAAACAAATATTTTACTAGTTCCCTTTGTAAGTAAAGTTGTAAAACTTCAAAAAAATATTGACAAATCATGTGCAGTGGTGTATAAAATCTGCGAGTCTTCATGACAGAATAAATTCTAGAAATATAAACAGTATTACTATTAAGAAATCAACTGATTAAAAAATGATACTAGATCTATGGAAAAGCATTTGTTTATGTCAACTTACATTAAAACTTGCTAATCAGTTTTTAAAACATACTCTGATCAAAACTTTTAGAAAACCAAGATTAGGAAGATGTGTCCTAAATATTATAAAGACAATATCTTGATTCAAGAACAAAGCCAGGGTTATATATTAAACTCTTGCCCCTGAATTATGCAGTTATGTAGGCTATATGGGGCCTGGATGTTAGATGGGCCTCTGGAAATAATCTGTGTAATTTTGTGGAAAGCAGGAACTAGGGTCACCAGGGAACTAAAACAGGGAACCTGCTAGATCCACGTTCAACCACAGCAGAAAAGTCTGGAAGAGCAAGGCAGGACTTGTACTGTCCCAGCAAGACTAGACATAGATTTTGTTCCTGCCTGCACCCTGCTTACTATTCTGGATTTGTGGCCCCTTGGGGACTGAAGAGGCAGAAACCCAGGGTATTTTGGCCTACTTATAACTCCAAATCATAATAGCGATGAGGAGAAAGCAGAAAAATTTCATTATCTGAACCTCCTTCCGGCTGAGGCTCCCTGGCCTATATTTTGCAGCTCTGGGCTTATGGGAGCTGCCAGCTTGCTGGTTTTTTCTCAACCACATTCATGGTGAGTCAGCATGATGGTTAGCTCTCAACTGGGAGGCCGCTGCCCCCAGCAGAGCGCATGAGGCAGCCTTCTGATTAGCCACCCCGTGTTCCTCTTAGTCCTGGGACCCCCCAGGCTGGCTGGCACGTGCTGTTCACCTGAGCATCCAGCTGTGTGCAGGGCTTCCGAAGCCATGGCATGAAAGGTGAAAGTGACAGATTAACCAGAAAAGAAGTCATCACCTAGGTCTGAAAAACAGACTAGCACGAGGCCAACGGCAGCTCAGATTCTTTGCTATGAGACAAATTTGAGATCAGCAAGAGTATGGCAGGGAATCCTGCCTTCCGCTCTAGAATCTGTCTCTAAGTCAGGCCCTGACAGATCTTGTCCTCCAGTACAGTCCACATCACACCACCACATCCTGGCTGCCCAGATGGCCAGCACTGGGAACAGCTACCAGGAAGCTTAATGCCCCTCATTTAAATGACTTTTCACTTTTCCCACCCCCAAACTCAAAATGCCAGTGGTGATTGTCACTTCTCTCAACACTTGAAGTTTACTAGCAAGGGGAGTTCTTTTGGGGGTGATACCCTTATGAACGTAGCATTACCTCTTTTTTCCTTTCTACCCCCTGCATAGCTGAGTCATTGACAGTTGCCCTGTTAACACACAAAAAAAATGTTGATAGCAAAAGGAAGAAACGGTTAGCAATGACAAGCTCCAGGTGGCAGCTTTGTGGCTTAGAAAACAGTACTTACTCTAAAGATTCCCCACTTACCCCTGGCTATGGATTTCTAGGTCTTAGAGGGAAGACCCCCAGTTCTCTGTTTAATGACACTTAAACTCCATGGATTCAGGCAGGTGAATGAAGGCGAGTCCTGGAGCCCTCCGTGCATTTTTGAGGCATTAATACACTAAGGGAACCAGGTACAGAGGCACACCAGGCAGGGAGACTGACATGCAAGGAGGCAGAACTGCCAGGCTGGGGAGAGGAGGGGGGACTGGGAGTCTGGCAGGGAACCAAGCCTCCCAGCCCCCCACTAATCCTTGCACTTTCTCTGGGCTCTCGCTGGCTTTCTCTCATGGTCTCACCTCTTCCGTAGTCACTCATCCTCTTGCAGCCATCCTCCCATCGCTGTCCCCTCAGTGCCACCGCCCTTACAACGCTGGCCTCCAGGCTCAGGTGTCACACTTACGTGTGCCCACACCTGTGCTCCAGGTGTCCACCTTCAGGCACACATGCCATGAGAACACACTCCCAAGCGCCTCCGGCATCAACATGATCAAGGTTGCTGGTGATAGCCACAGAGACTAGTGGCGTAAAAAGCCTGGTTAATTCACTTACCCTGCAGCTTGCTTCTTGGCTTTGGACTGATCCCAGCAACCTGGGGACACGGAAGGACAGTTGAAACTTGAGAGACCTATGACAGTTTAACAATGGCAGCTTTTATCTTGATTTTGCTCCTTCTGTTTCCAACATGCTGGTCCCCTTTTGCCTCTTTCCTATGTCCACGCCAGGAGGTACCTTACACCTGTGGCAGGCTTTCAGGACTCTGTCGGCCTGCTTTGGACCAAGCCTGTTTGGCTGGGCAGTTACCCACAAGGGGATGGGTAACTTTGGGTGCTTGGTTTAGAAACTTTATTTTTCCCCTTATCCCTCTAGTTCATTTTACCTATTTTTGCATAATGTCACAGGGCAGAATAACCAAGCAGCAAGTGAGATGACTTTGTGGACTCCTGCAAGAGGGCTCACAGTGAGCTCTCAACATCCTGTCCATGCAGACTTCAGAGTCAAGGTCACAGTCTTACCAGACTCCACTTAGGGTTTCTCTTCTCAAGGTTACCAGGGCTTTTTTCTGGGGTTTTCCAGTCCTGCCAGTAGAAGCAAGCTCCCCCATCTTCTTTGGAGGTGTCTGGAACCCTACAAAAAAAGGATCAGCTTCTCCTGCTCTTGGCTCAGCTCAATTTCCTGTAAGAATTTTAATCAAAGCTACATAATGAAACTTGTTTCCACTTCTCTAATTTAAGGAGACAAATTCTCTATCGAAATTTTGCAAAAATAGACCCATTGACATTAGTAAAATTACTGCCACTTTTTTTTTCCATATATTGTCATCAAAGAGAGAAAATGTGAACACAGGTTAGCTCTGCTTACAAAGAATGCAACATTGCTGCAGATCCTGGTCAGCCAAAATGTGAACAATTTGTTTTTAGTTAAAATTTAAATGCAAACAAAAGTACCAATATTCTTTCAAAGAAAACGTATCAAAAATCATGTCTATGTTTAACATCCATTCCGTTCTTTATAGGAAATTTTCACTGCAAAAATTTCTATCAATTAGAATCAGTTGAAGACTTTCTCACATTTTTTTTCCAGAAAATTTCTGCAGATGTCAGCCTATTGAAATAACAATATTGCAGAACAACAATCAATACTGACAGTTTGCATATCATGTACTTAAAGGTTTCACACAAATTTCAGAACATTAGTATTAACATTTCCATATATGCCAAAGTTATACATTTCTCCCAAGTGCAATGCTTTCCTTCCAGTTTCGTTTTACCAGGTAAATACCTGATATTAATAGGTTAAATTCATCTAAGGGAGAAGCTTTGTGGAGTTCTGCTGAGGTTCTGTAACTGGGAGCTGAAGCCAAAGGCTATTACAGGTGGCGCCCCCTAGAGGGCGGTTCAGGCGAGTATGAATAGCCCCAGGTGAAATACCGACAAAGTAGCTGTGTTGGTGGAGGCTCTGATAGGAAATACAAGGGATTGCAGAAGCAGCCCCCAGGGTTCAGCGATTTCAGATCTTCAGCAATTCCAGGGTCAGCCATTTCTGCCCCCACCATGCCAATCTTCCAGAAGGCTGATGTGGGCCTGGCCTCTGAAGGACATGGAGAGGCTTCCAGCAGCCAACATACAGAAGAAAAGTTAGGAGGCTTTGCAGGTAGCCAAGTGACTGAAACTGTTCCCAGCTTTGCTGCTGCTATAGCCTGGAGGGGAAGGTGAAGACCCAGAGCCTCACTGAGCTGTGTGAGTGTGGGCCACCTGCTGCAACTGCTGTTTCCAGTGTCACTTACCTGGTGCTGTGCTGGTGCATCTCGGCAGCTCCAGTGAGCATCTCCCGTTGAGTCTTCTATTTTTGTCAGTTGGATCCCGGCCTATTGTCTGGCTGCTCCAGGCCCTCAGTGGCAAGATGATGCCATCTTGGATACCTTTTGTTTCAGGACTTCAAAACACTAGAGACCACCAGCCACTTGTGGTCTCAGTGACTTTTTGTTTTTCCTTGTTTGTTAAATAATTACCATCATTGTTGCTCCCTAAACCTGAATGGTCTTGCAATTGTGAGCACTGAAGAACTCAGACAGTGACAGGTGAACTATTTGGATACTGTCCTTGCCCAATTTTAGTTCCCCCTGTTGCCTGGGATCAGTTCCACAAAGCTTTCTCTGATCTATCCAATGAAAGATGGCCAAATTTTCTTTCAATTTAGCTTTCTGGAAAGCTTTGTCATAAATGTCAGAAAACCACAACAACAACAAAATTTCATTCTTGTGAAAGCTCTAGCTAAGGTCAGTAGTAAAATGTTGATATTCAAACCAAAGTTGGTTTTGGAGAGGTTGGATTAGGGGAGCAGGGTCCTGGGTTACCTTCAGGAAGTTTCACCAGAGCTTCCCTTTAAATGGCACTGCATTTTCAATGGCACCTCCATGAAACAGAGATGTTAGTTATATCCAAAAGGGCAGGTTTATTATAAAGGGAGGGTAGGGTGAAGAATCCTTGCACGGACAGAAGCGGGCAGAAAGAGCTGCCCCAACGGGACGGGCTTGCTGGAAGAGAGGCCTGCAGGATCACAGACAGCACCCTTGGGGGGAGAGCTGCCTCTGCTGTTGTGCAAAGGGAGAACACTGGTGAAGAGAAACACCTGCACAGACACAGGCGGGCAGAAGGGCTGCCGTCCTTGCCAGTGATGCCGGAGTGGGCTGTCTGTTTAGCCCCTGAACCACTGTAGGTTCCTGTCCCACGAAGCCCTAAAAAGGAATTTGCAGACTTTTTTTAGATAAGTAAACAGAGGGAAGCAAACTTTATTTACAAGAGTAAAATAATTTCTGTAGGGGAAAAAGAACAAAAGCAAGGACTCCAAGGCAGTGAAGCCAAGGAGAGGCAAATGATGTCATGATGGGCCTGTGTCTAGGGCGTATTTAAGTCTGTTTTTTCTCTACACTGAAATCCCATCACGCTCTTTTGTGATTGGCTCTTTCTCCTAATGGCTATACCCCTTCAGGCAGATGTGCCCATTTTCCCAGTTCTTATCTTAGAGCTTATCTTTTTACCTCCCCTGCCCAGGTCTCCTAAAATTTACTGTCCCAATCAGCCACACATTGAAAATTTACTGCCCTAATAGTCACTGCCCTTATTAGCCCTCCTAAATTTTCTCACTTATCTCAGAGCTCCCTTAACATTCCCAAGTCCCTACCTGCACTATCCCTGAAGCTGCCTACTTAACCCTATTTTCCCTGGGACTCACCAGGGCAGAAATGGCACTGACACAGTCTTCTTCTCTTCGGGAAGGGCTTATTCTTTTGTGTAGTTTATTGTGGGGAGAAAGTCAGGGTGAGGCCAGAGGCATGAGAGTGAAAGAATTCACCAGAGACAGAGTAGAGAACAGGTGGATTTATTGAAATACACTGCTGAGAGAAGCAGCAGGCAAGGCGAGAGAAGTGTGCACCCAAAAGAGGATTTGAGGCGCTCTCTTATACTCTGTTTTCATGGACTTTCTAACTTGGGGTGTCAGTTTGCCCCAATTATCTGCTGCTGGTCTCAGGCACTGGCCTTTGAATGCTTCGGCATTCCTGGAGCTGGGCTGGTTCTTCTAGTCATGGTGGTTGGTTTTATGGCCTTGTCCCCAAGGCAGCCTTATCCATTCCCTAATCTATTTCAGCTTCCCAAACCTGCCAACTGTGTCAGGAATAGGGGCTTATTCAATTGTAGCCCAACAAAGTTGTTAACCTAACAATTTCTACAATACGACTAGGTTGACTTGTAAGGACTGTATTCTCTACAATGACCCCCCAGCTCCATATCCCACCCTGGTCTGTGCCTCTATTACAGTCTGATACTTGCTATAGCAATTAATTGGCACCTAAGGATTTTTCACTTCTATATCTGATTTAGTGACGATGGCAATCACCTCCAGATTTTGCTTTGTGTGAGCCAGGTTTCTGGACTGCCTCCTTTCCAACTTTTCTACTCTTAACCCTTATCACTGCCATAGTCACCTTTGTTGCAGGGTAGGATGAGGGGCACCCCAGGATCCCCAAATCTGCCTGTTCTAAATTGGTTCTGCCACCTGCCACAGCAAGAAAAAAAACATACTCTAGTGTCAACGACCGTTAATGGAAAGGAACTTTAATATGATTAGTATGAAATAAAGAGAAGATAAAGGAAAGAAAGACAAAATAGTTTCCAAACCAAGAACCCATCCCTAAGAACCCATGCCCAGCCAAACAGGGTTGGACAAAAGTGGGGCCCCTGAGACCTAAAAGCTTGCCACAAATCTAAGGTACCTTCTGGTGGGGGGCCCCTAGAAAAGGGACAGATGGAGCCAGACAAGTCTAGAAGGAAAAGAGCGAAATTAAGATCAACATAAAAGCTGCCATTGTTAACCTCCCCACATAGATCTCACCCATGTCTGTTTCAGGTGTCTGCTTTCATGGCCACAAGTCCCTGGTACCAGTCCAAGGCTGAGAAGCAAGCATATCTTCTTCACCTGTCTCTCTACTCCATGTGCCTCTTGCACGCCTCTTTGTTCTGCATCCTTCTTCCTTCCTTCTCCCAGTCTTCTCTCCAGCTTATCCTCCTCCCTACTCACTCCACCCTTCCGTAGGTGGGGTGGAGAACCTGGAACCTTCCCTTTACTTAGGCACCACTGAAGGTTTGGGGTCTCCCTTTTATAACCTGTTTTCTCAGGCTTTTCATGACCGGGGAGTCAGGTTGGACCAGTTCCTTACTGGGATGGCGAGTCTTGAGTATTGACCTTTGACACAAAATGTGCCCTGGCCTGCGTCAGCATTCAGGATTAGTCGTCTGGCCTGGCTCCCTGAGCAACCTTATGGATTCCCTTTACCTGTTCAACCCTCCCAACCCTCCTGCTGGGCAAGGGGTGGGGGCTTAGTTTTTAACCTTATTAAATCATACCTGGATGGGTTGTACATCACCTGCAACTGAGAATATACTGGATTACGTGCTCACACAGGAAGTGGCAGCTGAGAGCCAAGCCAAGTCCACTGTGCGGGCAGCCAACAGGAGGCTTTAAGGGTAAGGGCAGGTTCAGAGAAACTTGGAGGCTATTTAGCTGTCCTCATAGTGACACTGGTGTGCGCTGTTAATTTAAGCCTTGAACCACCACAGGTTTTTGCCCCATGAAGCCTTAAAAAAGAATTTGAAGACATGTTAGATAATTAAGCATGTGAGAGAAACAAACTTTAAGAAAGTAACTTTACTTAAAAGAAGAAAGTAAGGACTCCTTTCTGGGAGGGGCAAGGAAGCCATTGTGGGCCTGTTTCTAGGGGTATTTAAACCTTTTGTTCCCCTCTATTCTAAAAATCTCATCATCCTATTTTGTGATTGTCTTTTCCTCCTAGTGTCTATACTCCAGGCAGATGTGCTCATTTTTCTAGCTCTTAAGAGTTTCCACCCTGTCCAAGTTCTCTTAAA
This sequence comes from Galemys pyrenaicus, assembly GCA_019455555.1. NCBI lineage: Eukaryota > Metazoa > Chordata > Mammalia > Eulipotyphla > Talpidae > Galemys > Galemys pyrenaicus. The sequence continues at coordinate 7,219,719 of JAGFMF010011739.1, read as the reverse complement.
ACTTACTATCCCAATTAGATGCAAAGTTTAGCATTAAAATTTACTGCCCTCATTAGCCTTTCTGAATTTCTCTGCCCTTATCTCAGAGGCCCCTCTCCCTCAGCTCTCCTGATGTCCCTGCCTGCACCACCCCTGAGCTGTGTACTTAACCCTAACTTGCCTGGGACTAAATAGCATTTCTAAATAGCTTTCAGCTAATCAAAGGTCATTTGTCATGGTTATGATGTTTCCTTTTCAGAATTTCTATCTGAAAATGAAGAAGAATATATATAGTTAATTGCCAGCTTCTGGCTTAAAAAATAAAATTAAAGAGGAGGGCCAGGTTTGCAGTATAAAAGGATAATGAAATTAATAGCCTGAGAAATCTGGATTGCGATACTGCTTTGATGAGGTTCTGGGTTCAGAGAGTGGGGTCTTTGGGTTACCTGTGTGAAGTTTCACCATATTTCCCCTTTCAGGGACACGCAGGGAATTTTTTCATGAGGCAGAAACCTTGAGTTATATCCAAAAAGGAAAATTTAGTAAAAAGGGGAAAGGAGAAGAGGCTTGCACAGACACAAGTGGGTGGGAAATCTGCATCAGAAAGGTACAGATTTGTTAAAAGAGACACCTGCAAGTCACAGGTAGGCAGAAGAGCTACATTTTTGCCAATACTGAAATTGTAACAGTAGTATTCTTCTCTTGGGGAGGGGTTCATTCCCTTGTGGGATTGTTATCTATTGTTAAAGTAACCACTTCTAGGGTGTGACTAGGTTGATTTGTAAGGACCAGTGAGTCTCTGCAGTGGTGCTTCATCTCCATAGCCCCCCACTCTGGCCTGCACACCCCAGATACTTTAGCTTTCTGATATTTGCTATAGTAGCTAGAGGGCAAGCATTTTCTTTTCTACAGCAAGTTCTATGATAATGTTAATCACTGCTATCCCCACCTCCAGTTTCTGGTCTTCTGACGCCTCCGTCCTAAATTTTCTACTCTTAGCCTCCATCAGTTTGGATGACAGCTAAGTATCTAATAATATCTACTTATCTAACCAGTAACCTCAGTGTCAGGTGAGTCGAACTAGTTTTTCAACTGACTTGAGTCTTTGGTCCAGTAATTTTCCATTTGGGACTTCCAGTTTAGCATAAGAAAGGTCCTTTATTATTTGACCATTATAACATGGTCAAAACTCTTATGAAAAGCAATCACCCCAATACAAGTACTTCTTGGAAGATCTTGCACCATATCCTTGTGAGCAGCTTAAGGAAAGGTGTTTGGACCTTTTCACAAGTTGAGATGTACAGCAGTACTGAGGAATTGACTGCAGGTGGCTCTCAAGGGTGACACTGACGCATCTGATCCAACAATTGCAGCATCTGCAAAGAGGAAAATCAAGGATAGTGTTGCTTTTCTTCCTGATAAAGTGAATTGCCTTCAGTCAATGCACAGCATAAGATTTTGTGGCACGAAGAAATAACAAAATTATAAAGGTATAATTTGAAAGCTTTGTTAAGAGCTGTGATGAGCACGCCCTAATAAGAATAAACGCTCTGAAGCACTGATGCTCTGTGCGCAGTGTCTGGAGGAGGAACAATGCCTGTGTTATAGTGTTCCCGCTCCAAGAGAAAAAAAGCTTTTTGGTCTGCAATTACCAGACTGCTATTCTTTGCTTTAGAACACTGGATGCTTGCTATTTTTTTCAAATATGCTTTTCCCTGCTGCTCTCACGTGTATGTTCACGAGTCAATTACACCTTTTGCACTCTGTGAGGTGTTACCCACTATCTGATGGAACAAATTGCAGTGGCTTTTTTTTTTCCACTGGATTTGTGAAGCTCCAAAATGCAAAACACGCTCATCTAGATGATACTGTAAGGCCACCAAGTTTGCATTTTCTGCCCTGCTTCCCAGGCCGCATCCTCCTCTGAGTTCCACTCATGTTCTTGCCTTTGAAGCCCTAGAAGAATGGATCCTTGCTTCCCAGGAGAGTAAGCTGCTTCTAGAATAGGATCTTAACCCTCTTTTCTTTTCCCATTACCTTAACAGTAACAGCTCTCCCTCCTTTCTTCGTTCCACAACACAGCCCTATATTTTCCCACTTTGGGTGAAGGCCAGCATGAAATGGATATCCTTGGCAAAGAATGTCCCAAATCCTGAGCTAGAAGTGCTCTGTTTCTGGGCTTGTTTTCTGAAGATCAGCTGAAATCCTCCTGAAGAGAGCTTTATTGAATCTAGTGTGTACCAATGCTGATGCAGTGAAACAGAACAGGTCTCTCTTCCCACCTCATCAGATAGGCATTCCTATCTGTTGCACTTAACAAGTTTGTCTCCTTGCATGCTAAGGAAAAGGAAGGACATCCCTAAGAGGATAATAAGGAAGTTAAATATCAGGTGTTAGCAAAGCAAGCTGGCGCCCCCCTGGTTCTCCATATGCCAGCATCAAGAGGACATGCCAGCCCTTACCCATCTCCCTTTTGTTTTACTCACTTGTATGAAAACCCCTGCTCTGCCAAAGAGCAGCACAGTGGTCTTCCAGACGTGAGTTTGCTGCCCTCTTCAGTTTGTCGACATATTAAACTACTTTTCCCTCAGACTCTATTTCCTTTTATTGGCAGAGGGAACTGAGGCAGCGTTCGGTGGGGCTGCTGCACCGTTGCCGCCTGTTAACCATGAGTTGTTGTCCCATGAAACTGTAAAAAGGAATTCCCAGACTTTTTAAATAAGCAGAGAGAAACAAACTTTGTTCAAGAAAGTAAAATTTATTTAGACAAAAGAACAAAAGCAAAGACATCAAGGCAGCGACGCCAAGGAGGAGCAAAAGACATCTAGTGGACTAGGGGATAGTTATACCTTTTTTCTCTGTTCTAAAATATCAGCATCCTACTTTGTGATACTCCTGGGTAAATGTGCCCACCTTCCCAGCTCTTATCGTAGAGTTTTCCTTTACCTCCCTGTCCAAGGACTCTTAAATGTACTGCCCCCATTAACCTTAAAACTTAGCCTTAAAATGTACTGCCCCCATTGGCCTTCCTGTACTTCTGACCAGATCGCTGGAGTATGTTCGTTTAGCCTGTCTTAGAATTCACTGTCCTTATCTCTGCAGTATGTTTTGGTTAGTATGTCTTTAGTCCTTAACTCTCCCAGAAGTCCTTGCCTACACGGTCCCTGAAGTTGCCTAATTAACCCTAACGTGCCGTGGGACTCACCTCCAACTCAGGGCACTGCATCCCAGGTTCGAGAAAAAAAGTTCTTTCTGGTCCCTACACTTTCTGGGACCCTGGACTCCACTGCACAGTGAATGCAGAAAGGTGGTCGAGATGGAAATTGATAGCAAGGGACTGCCAGTGGCCATCTGTTAATGCTCACACCTTCTGTAGCTTCTGAACTTGTTACCTCCAATAAGAAGGAAGGAGAAGCTCCCTTTCTTTTTCTCCACCTCTAAAAACTGATAGCCCTCCCTGACTTTCTGCCACCTGACCCCTGGACTTCTTCCTCTCTGGATCAGTTACCCTCTCAGGGTTGCCTCCAGGGAAGTAGTGCAAAAAGTGGGAAGTCATGAGCCTCCCTAGTGGCACAGGGGTTAAAGTCACAGCGCTATCAAACTGTCCCCAGCCACCGCTGCATGAGTTCAGTCCCTGGCCAGGGAGCTGACCCACATGGCACAGCAGACCTCTCCTGTCTCACCCACTGCTCGCATCAGCAGTGTGTTTCAGTAGATCTGCCTGTTCTACTTCCCATTCTGTCTCTGGTGAATCCTCTCACCATCTGCATCTCTGGCCTACACCCCAGTTCTTATATGCATAAATATATAAAAAATAAATAAAAAGTGGGAAATCAAAAGGCAGACTGTGGAAATGTGGTGAACCACACAGGGAGCTTGAGAAACCAGAATATCTCTGGTTGAGGATTGCAGTTTCCTCTTCAGGTCACTTAGTCCACATGCATATTTTGTGTTAGAGAGATGTCAATGCATTCCCCGACATCTCTCCTCTCTGTCCAGTGTGTGTACCCAGACTAACAATCAGTCAGTGAAGGTGTCCAGTTGAATAAAATTATCCAGACATAGGTCCTTGTAAAAGGCATATTATCCATTCTCCTATCTATAATCCACAGCATGATAGGAGGGAACCTTAACACAAGTCTCACCAACACTATGGCATGCATAGCAGCTTTCATTATCTTTACATTTGAAATATTCTTATTTTCCCATAATTGTAGTCAACACTTTGAGGTAATCAAGTCACAGAAGACTCATAACTCAAAAGATGCTTGCAACTATGCCCTGAGTTATTACCTGGAATCAGAAGTCGGCCTTCATTGGCTGCAGTTCTCCAGATGCTCACTAGAGGGCATCTTGCCATTTAGGCATTCTTTCCAAATAGGCTTAAATTTACCTTATATTTACTAGGCCCAGCCACTATCACTGACTGTGGCTGAGTAGCCCAATTTAGAGATGAGAAAACTGAAGCTCCAATAAGTAACTCATATGAGTTAATTCAGCTTATAAAGGAAGAATGCTGAGATTGGAAAGGGAGGAATAAACCCAATGCCCAACCCTAGAGCAAATGAGGAAAGTTTACATTTCTATAGCAGTCTGGTACTTGGTGATAGCAGCTAAAGGGTACAGTTTTCATTTCTGTAGCAAGTTCTATGGTGATGTTAATCATCGTTATCCCCACCTCCAGTTTTTGGTCTTGTGACACCTCCATCCCTAAATTTTCTACTCTTAGCCTCCATCAGATTGAATGACAGCTAAGTTTCTAATAATATCTAGTCATCTAACCAATAACAGGCAAAAGAAACAGCCCGAACAGTCATGTGAAGAAGTGTGTCTGACTAAGAGCTCTGGATAGATGTGTGTAGTGGAGCTTAGGCTGCTTGGCAGGGACCAGGAGAGACGGCCTTGTGGTCAACCATGCTGGACACTGGCGAAGTCCTGGAGGAAAAGTCCTGTGAGCAGAGTTTTGATGTAATTAGATATTTTATTATAAAGAACTTTAACCAGAACATTTCAAAAATAATTTACGATTTTTCATCAGTTGAGTTAATTAACAAAACCCATGAGTCAGGATAACAGCAGTCCTACCCTCATTGTTCAGCTAAGGACCCTAAACAAAACTAATGGCATGCCTGTGACAGAGTAAAGCCATGTGCCCCAATATCCACCTCCTGATCCCCAACTCTGCCCCTCACTGTAACTAAGGTTTGACTCCCAGAAAATGGCCAGCCCAGGCACACTTACCCGCGCTAAAAAATACAAAGACCTCTGAGCCTGTTCTCCCCAGTATTGCCTCCCTGAGGCCTAAGTAGGCCACGCTGCCCCTGTGCACACTCTCCCACAGGTTAGCAGAGAAGATTCTGCCACCCTCGGTCTTCTCGGTGTTTGTGAGTTCAGTACACTTATTTATTCTCACATCAAGAAAACCCAAAACCTAGATGAACTTTTCACTCTGCAGTGCCTTTGGGCACATTCCTTATCCAGGTCAGAGCTAAAAATAATTAATCTTCAGCAAACTGAGTTTCAACAAGTGTAAGCATTTTAGTAAAGAAGATGCAGTTCGATTTGGCCCTTGCTCCTCAGCCACAGCCTTGTAACCTTATAATACTGGGTAAATCCTTTGAAGATTTCTAAGAACCTTCTCACAGGAAAGGGTGGCTCAGGGACCCGTCTCTGGGTTCCTTTGAGCTCAGTTCTGAAAATGGGTGAGACGAAGAAAAAAAGGGTCGGAGGAAGGGGAAGAGGGGTAACCAAAGGACAAATATATCACTGGTTAGTCAAATATATCACTTTGGGGACAGTGGCCACCTCCTTCACACACAGTTACGTCCACAGCCCCAAGCAGAGCAGAATAAATTTATTTTGATGATTTTTTTTTTATGATGCAAATATATCACTAACTAGGCAAGGAAGAACGGGGAATGGGATTTCAGGGAAGGCAGTATTGGAAGACAAGGTGAATCCCAGAAACAACACAAGTGATGTTAAAATCTAGAAGGTATGTTGCCACATGAACCTTTTGTGAAAACCAGGAATCTGGAGACCACAGTCCCAGAGGAGAACCTTGGCCCCACCGCTCCGAGTGGCATGACTTTGCTGAAGTTCCAGAGCCCATTTTTCCTCTGTAAAGGGGTATTGTTTCAATATCTACCTCTTAGAGTGTCTGAGACATAAAGGATAAAGCATATAGAAGTTTAGTCTATCACCGGGCACCTACCAAGTGCACAATAAAGGTTAGTTGTTGTTCGTTACAAATTTCAGATATAGTTTTTTTTTTAAATTATTATTCCTAGAATCACTTCTCGGCCTTTTGGCTAAGATCAAGTGTAGTATTATCATTCCTAGAAATGGTATTTTCAAGGTGTGTGTTTGTATATAATTATGAATATGTAATCTGTAATTCTTTCTTCACCACCTTATCTGCATTCACTAAATCTCTCTTCATTAACAAAGCAAATGTCCCAGGCTGCTATGCAGTCAAAACTTTGCAGGGTCTCCTCTGCTTTCTTCATGGTTTAACTAAGTTTTGTTTTGGTTCTTATTTTCTGGGAAATGTTTTTTGCCTGCAGTGCCTCATTCCCAGAGCCAGCAGCAGGCACCTTGGTTTCCATCTCACTCAGCACGTAATGGGGCATCCTGGGGAGATAATGGATTCCGGAGAGCAAGGGGCCACTTACAGGGGAGAGCCCCAGAGTCTCTGGGTAAAGGGTGACAGTGCAGAAACCTCACTAATGCACTCTTTCCATTACTGCCCTGGAGTTCTCTGACTCCCACTATTACCTTCAATTAAGCTTTGCTGTTTAGAGCGGGCTGCGCTACCCCTCCTCCCCAGGGTCATTAGCTTTCATCTGGCACAGCCATCAGGCAGTCAGAGCTGGCCCTGGCATTTCTCAGAAATCTCAATGTTTGTGGCCAGATAGCTTTTTAGAAACTTTATGTTGGATAAATGAGTTTAAAAAATCAGGCTTTTTTCTGCCCTCTGCCCACTAGCCACAATGGCTACCACCTGTGGCCTGATCATGTTGCTGCAAAAGGTGCTGGAGAGCTTGGACTTGGGGCCTGTGCACCTGTGATCATGGACACCTGGCCCCAGAGAGCAGGGCGGTGCAGGTGTTCGGGAAGACCTGTGGCGAGGCGGAGGGTAAAAGCAGAGGCAGCCTGGGCACAGGACCACTTGGTCACTAGGTGGAGGAGGGCGGCGGCATGACGGCACGGGGCATCAAGACCTGAGAGAGAGGCAAGAAAAGAGTGCGGGGCCTCCCTGGTGGCGCAGCGAGTTGAGCACCGCACTGTGGGGCTTCCAACACGAGTTCGATCCCCGATCCCAGCCAGGGAGGGGACCGACGCAGCACACGTGGAGCAGCAGACCTCCCCTGCCTCGCCCGCTGGCTGCTCCCCTCAGCAGTGTATTTCAGTCCATCTGCCTGTTCTACTCCCCACTCTGTCTCTGGTGAATCCTCTCATCTCCTGCAACTCTGGCCTGTGCCCCAGCTCTTGTGTGCATAAATATATGAAAAATATTTAATTAAAAAAAAAGAGTACAAAGATTTGCTGGGGGGCTAGGAGGCTTTCCAGCCTCCTGGCCACAGGGCCTCCCTCCCTGGTGTGCCAGTGTACCTGATTCAGTTTTAAAAGGCCTGTAAAAAGCCACCGAGGGCTCTGGGACTCTCTTTATCCATCTACCCCAGTCAGCAGTGAATCTGTGCATGCTGACTGCACCTCCTTAACCTGGATTTTTGGCTTTGACAAAAACCACTTGAACATGAATCCTAAAAAAGAAATAGTATATTCAAAGGGAAGTGTCACTGGCTTTATCTGTCTTCAGACCCTGGTGTTGGGGTTCGGCAGGTCAGAGTTGAAATAGGTTAGTAAACTGGCTTATTTTTGCAACTGAGTTAACAGCTATAGGTGGATTAAAGATTTTATTTCTTGTGTCAGTTTAACTCCTTTTGTCAACTACTGACTTGGAAAACCCAGGCAATGTCAGTAACTCACAAGTCCAGTTAGAGAAGTGATAAGACCTATGTGAGGCCAGAACTAATAGGATCCTAAATTATAATATTCTCACTCTCATTCTAATAAAGATAAACTTAAATCTTGGACCATCATTCATTTTCTAGCATTCTGTTCCACTTTCCCTCATTCCACTTGCACCCCACAAAAAGAATTGACGAGTCCTTAGTCTCTACGGTAATTTCTATGTACTGCCAGCAGATGGCATCAAAGGTTACAGTTCTATTTGTGTGCTTTGTGCCAGAGAACTTGGGAGGCGTTAGAAATCCAGTGGCAAGTAAGAGTGCCAACCCGACCCCACCAACATAAACAAACAATCCAGTCAATCAATCAATCAATCAATCAGTCTCCAAGCCTAGCAGGAAGAGAAACATTAACAAAACATTATAGTTAAATTACAATTCTGGGAAGAAGCACCCATAACTAGTGCTGTGAGTAGGCAGAAAGAGCAAAGCTTCCCCACATGTTCTGTGAACTTCTATATATTCTCCAGCCACCTTGGAGTTAGGTTGGGCCTTGTGACTAATTCATATCTAGTCACAACGGGATCTGAATTGAAATCACACATGATACTTTAGAACCAAAGCTGAGAAAAGAGAGCGTCATCAGTATTTTCCCACGCTCTCTCATCCTTTGCTGTGATAGTGGGTCACATGACAGATGTGAGAATCTCTGGTGGCCTGAATCTCTGAGTGACTATGTGGAGCAGAGGCATCACTAGCTCTTATGCTGCATGACCCCAAACCTCCACAACTCATGGTGGATAGCTTTGAATTAAACAACAGAGAGGTAGAAGTTCCTTGCTTCTCAGCAGACGCTAGTGCATGCTCGCTTGCTTCTCACATACTTATGTGCATCTCACTAACACTGACTTTCTCATTGCAGATATGGAATGAAGAGTGAGGTCTTTGTCCTCTAAGTGGGTGGGCCTCTGCACAAGAAGCACAGACTAATGACGAAGGAGAAAACAGAAGAGTTGTATGCCACCTCCACTCTTCCTGAGACCAGTGGGAATGAAGAGGAGACGTCTAGCTGAAGGGGCTAGGTATGTCTGCCACTTTCTGTCATTTCAAGCAGAATACTGTGTGTATGCTACAGACCAGAGGGATGTGATTTGCCCAGGCAACTCAAGTTCAGGCCAGGAGGATGAGATGAGTTAGTATATTTGGAGTGTAAAGAACATCCATTCATTAAGTGCTATGTAGGGGTGTTAATGCTTTGTATGAAATACCATTATTTATTTAACCAAAATTTCTATTTGTTGTTATTTTCTCTGATGAATCCTGTCTACTGAGGGAGGAGGATAAAGGACTTTTTTTTGCCTATCATCCTCAGATAATCCTAGAATTAAAATAGTTGCATTAAAAGGAATTGCATTTATAAAGCTTTTGATGTTTGTTGCCAGATAAGCCTCTTAGAACATTGCACCAATTTCCAGCAGCAGCACTCTGTATGAAATTGCCCATTTCCTGTACTGTTCCCAACACAAGTGTTACCATTCTGGTAAAGCTGCGTGAGCCTAGTGGGTGAAAATGAGCTTTCATCATATATTTATTTAGTCCCTAAAAGGTTGAATTTTTTCCATAATTTTGTCAATTCTTTCTCTTAGCTACTTATGGCCTTTGTCGTGTAACTTTTCTTTGAAGATTTGAGATAACTCTTTTATTAAGCATATTCTATACATTTCTGCAACTGGCTTGAAACATGAATGGAATGTTGACATTTGATATAGGCCTTAAAGCCATTTGATGTGAAAGAGACAAGCTGACTTTTAGAGACTGCTTTTAAGTGAAATAGTATACTAAAATTGGAGTAAATGGGTGTTCTTTATACTAGTCTTCCCTTTTTTAAAGTTTTATTTATTTATGCATATAAGAGCTGGGGTTCAGGCCAGAGGCACGGGAGGTGAGAGGAGTCACTAGAGACAGAGTGGAGAGCAGAACAGGCAGATCAACGGAAGCACACTGCTGAGGGGAGCAGCGGTCGAGGCAGGAGAGGTCTGCAGCGCCATGTGGGTCCCCTCCCTGGCCAGCAGCAGGAATCGAACTCATGATGCAGTGGCTGCGGTTTGCTTCATAGTGTGTTGCTTAACCTAATGTGCCACCAGGGAGGCCCTTCCTTTTTTAATATAAGTGTGAAATTATAGCACTGTGAGAAGTTCCCAGCAATACATAACTGGAAAGAAAGATGATTGGTGGGTTCTGGCCCCCAGCTAAGCCGACCACTGAACACATGACTGCTCTCTCTCACCCTGTTTGTGGCTGCTATAAATAGAGACCCCTGCCTGCCTCCCTGTCACCCATCTGGCGCAACAATCTATAACTTGCTGAGGACAGCTGCCCCGAGCTCTGCTCTCCCCTGACATGTTTCCCTTAATTTCCTAAGTTTTCTACAATGATCATGTCATTCTTATAACACAGAATTTTAAATGACTTCTCCCACTACCAATCCTGTCCTCTCCTCTTCCCAGTGTGGTTACTGGCTCCAGGGACACACTCTAATAAACATCACTACCTCCATCTCTACATAGTTTCCCAGAGAGCCCATCCTAGAGGCTGGTGCCAGGAGTGGGCCAAGAAAGCAGATAGTAAAAGGATGTTTAGTTGCTGAGGAACTCACTACCCCGCAGGTGATGGGCCACAGACAGCACCTGCTACAATTATTAAAACTTATTCCAGGTGAACTAGAAAGTGCTTCAGGAGCATTAAAGGCAAAACCTAGTGCTATGTATTTGGTGTCAGAAAAATTGGGGGGCAGAGTAGCCTTGAAGACAGTGAGAGAGGTAGCCTATTGCTATACTCTTGAATTGCTACAAAAAAAGAATATAAGTCAACAAAAGATTGATAGCAATGAACAGGGAGCAGAAAGCCACTGGCTCTCCAGGAAGGTGTGTGAAGAGGTTTTCCTCCCCTACAGTGGGAAAAGCTGAGGCTTAGGCCCAGGCAGTCATAGGAAGTATAACTCAAACACTCACCCAGGCAGGTTTGTTATGCTGAAGTTAGGAACTTGCTTGGAGGGGGGAAATAAATCCCGAACCCTGCAACAGAATATTCGGGCTGATTTTTATTTCCTCAAAACTCTTACAACAATTTGCAGATTCTTCTAAACCTTCTGAGCCTGAAGAAATGGCTCACCTACCTCTCTAAGAGCTTATGTCACTCCCTTGTTTAAAGACAACGCAGAGGTCTGCACCTCCCTTCCTAGCCACTTGGAATTAAGTTACAGCTTACCCCACCCATAGACATCTGGGCCTGTTAAGGGAGAAAAGGACTACACCCCCCAGGGTGAGCAGCAGGACCTACCTTAGATAGGTTACACCTACCTACCTTAGGTCCTACCTACACACAGCCCTGGATTCTGAGAGTGCTTGATTGCGGAGAAAGCTAGAACATTATACTAACTGGGGAAGCTCATTGACTTGGGAGCATTCTTCCAAAATACAGATTTTTAACGTGATGGAAAAAAAAACAAGAAATAGTATGTACTCACTACTGGGCTTTTTTCTAGGCTTCTAGAAAAGGTAATGGCTCCAGGTAGGTGAGGGTGAGAGCCCAGAATTACATAGTATGTGCTAGAGAAAGGGACTGAAAGACTTGGGGAGCCCAGGTACTATATTCTATATACTATTCTGGTGAGAGACAAAGCAGCATCACCAAGTTCAGTAGTGGCTCTCCTTCAGAGTCCACTGGTGAGAGGAGAAAGTGCAATTACGCAATGAAGATCACAGAATGATTGATAGAAATTAGAATACTAGGAACCCATTCCTAAAAAGAGAGAATCAGATTGAAGGGTAGAATAATAGCCAAGAGGGTCTGGAGAAGGAGATCATGAAGATAGCTATAGGACACAGCACTGCGAAGAGGAAAGTAGACAGGCATTCAACAACGATACTCTTCAACTCACCATCAGAGTAAACCAAAAATGGATGAGCAAGAAGCTGAGGGCAGTTGCCCTCGTAAAGTTCCACAATCCCGTGCTCACCTACTGTATCGACCCAATTTTCAGGCTTAGAGTCCAGTGAGGGAGGGGAAGGTTAGGTTCTCTGAAGGAGGAATTTTGCAGAAGAAAATCTACAAATGGCTATAATTCATGGGAAGTCGTTGACTTCAGTTGTCACCAGAAAAATGCATATTAAAACCACAACGAGACACCATTTGATACCCACTGAAATGACTATATCCAGAAAAACTGATACTACCACGTGTTGGTCAAAATGTGGACCTTCTGATTTGGGATCAAACTCAATCTCGATAAGAGACCTAGTGTTATCAAGGTCCTCGGATTACCACGTGATCAGAGGCTAATGCTGGCCCGTCTTGTGATCCAACGAGGTGTCAAAGGGTCAGCCTATGGACACTTTCGTCCATGGTTTACCCCCCCCCCCATTTATTTAAATCCCACCATGAAGATATATAACCTTTGAAAGTATCTGGGTGTGTAAACTTCCATACTTTTTTCCATGCTATGTAAACTGTTTAATAGCCTGTTTATTTTTAGATTTAATTTTAGGTTTACAGAAAAATCAAGAAGCTAGTACAGAGTGTTCCCATACACACCTCACCCAGTTTCTCCTATTATAACATCTCCATAATATGACACATTTGTTGTAATTAATGAGCCGATATTGGTACATTATTACCTAATGTTCACATTTTATTCTGAGCTCAGTTTTGCCCTAAAGCTCTTTCTCTGTTCTAGGACCCCAACTTAGATACCACACACCACTAGTCCTCACGCTTCCTTAGCTCCCCTAGGATAGCAAAGCAGTTTCTTAGACTCGTGTTTTTGATGACCTTGACAGTTGTGAGGAGCACTCTTTCTATCATCAGTTAAAATGTGATGTTTTCCTGGTAAGACGAGGGCTTCTGTACACACTTTTGCATAATGTTGCAAATAATCGTGATTATTGATGAAAGAGAAAATTCTTTCTGACCTCTGGAAAGCCTCCCTTTCTTGCTGTTTTAGTGGGTTGAGCTAATGTTCAAATTCTGAACAGAGTCAGAAACAGTAAAAGGAAAAGTCTTGGAATATTTCCTTTTAAGAAAACACTATTTGCACTGTGGAATCTATAAAAAAAAAAAACCTAGCAATTATCCTTTGCCTTTATTTAATTAGCATTTGTTTGAGGTACTGCTTCCCCTATTGCAAGGGAGCACAAGTCTTATTTCAGCTCAACGTATTTTTCTAGTCGCTTTGTAATCCTTGTATTTTAATCAAACACCAAGGGAAAATTAGCTTTTGAGAAGGTAATTGGCATTAAAATATTACTTGTGATTGAGAGTTTTGTTGTTTTATATTTCAAACCACAAAAGTGAAATCACATGTTAGAGAAGGCAAATTTGTGCATGCTTAATGAGCTAACAATAGAAAAACTGGCAGCTGCTCATCTTGATATACATTTGTGACACATTTATTGTCTTATAAATACCTCAAGCTGAACAAATGAGAAGAGATTTTGAGAGGAAAGAAAGTAGCTTGCTATATGAAAAATATCTTGAGTTTTATTTATATTGCGGTATAACTTACAGTACAATACACAGATATTACCAATTTAATGAATTTTGACAGCTGTAACACCCAGGTATCCAAATGTCCCAAACAAAACAAGAAATATATCCATTACCCCAGAAAATTCTTTTGTGTCCTTTTCCAAGGAATTCTTCCTTCCCTGCTCCCCAGAAGAGCCACTTTCTGACTTTAATTACAAATTTGTTTACCTATTATTTTTGTTGTGATGAAACACAATACAAATTTATAATTTTATTGTGCAATTTAGAGGCATTAAACATATTCACATTGTTGTGCAATCATCAATACTATTCTAAGTGAGATTTTTTTAAACATTACTAACTATAGTCCCATGTTATATGTATATATGTATTCCCATAATTTAATTGTTTTATAACTGGAAGTCTATGCTTCTTGTTTCATTTAACCCATTTCCCCACCCCCCCAACTCCTTTCCTTTCATAACCACCAATCTGATCTCTGTATCTATGAGACTAGTTTCATTTTTATTTATTTATTTAGGTTTTTAGACTTCACATGTAAGTGAAACCATAGTCATCTTGCTCCATCTGACTTAGCTTACTTAACATGTCAGGATGTCAGGGTCCATCCACGTTGTAACAAATGGAAAGATTTCATTACTTTTTGGACTGCATATATGTTCATATATATTCATTCATCTCTCTGTCGGCACTCAGGCTGTTGCCATATTTTGGCTATTGTAAATAATACTGCAATGAACATAGGGGTACGAGTATCTTTTCAAGTTAATGTTTCATTTTCTTTGGATAAACACCCAGAAAGGGACTAGTTACATCATGTTAGTTCTATTTTTTATTTTTTGAGGAAGCTTCATACTGTTTTTCCGTAGTGGCTGCATCAATTTACATTCCCACCTATAGTACACGGGTTCCCTTTTCTCCACACCTTTACCAACAATTGCTTTTTGATAATAGCCATTCCGACAGATGGGTGATGATATCTATTGTGCTTTTGACTTGTAGCCCCTGATTAGTGATGTTGAGCATTGTTTCATGTGCCTATTGGCTATTTGTATGTCTTTGGAAAAATGTCTGTTGAGATTCTCTGCCCATTTTTTTCACTAGATTGTATTTTAGTTAATAGAGTTGTATCTTTTAGATATTAACTTCTAATTTGGATATATGATTTGTGACTTTTCTTCCATTCAGTAGGTTGCCTTTTAATGTTGTTGATGGCTTCCTTCCCTATGCAGAACCTTTTAAGTTTAATATAGTCCTGGCTGTTTACTTTTACTCTGTTTCCCTTGTCTTTGGAGTCAGATCAAAAGAAGAAAAAAAAAAATGCTATGATCTGTGTCAAAGAGCTTACAGGGTGTGTTCTCTTTCAGGAGTTTGGTGGTTTCAGGTTATTTAACAAGTCTTTAATCCATTTTGAGTTGATTTTTGTGGTATAACACAGTGATCCAGTTTTATTCTTTCACATGTAATTGACAATTTTCCCAATACTATTTATTGAAGAGATTGTGCTTTCCGCCATATATGTACTGGCCTCTTTTATGGTAAATTGGCTATACATGTGTGAGTTTCTTTTCTGGGCTGTCTATTTTGTTCCATTGGTCTACAATATATCTCTGGGTTGTTTTATGCCAATATTGTACTGTTTTGATTAGTATATCTTTGAAATATAATTAGAAATCAGGGAGTGTGGTGCCTCCAGCTTTGTTCTTTGTCAAGATTGTTTTGACTATTCAAGATCTGTTTTGGTTCCATATACATTTTAGAATTGGTGGTTTTATTTCTGTGAAAAATAACATTGGAATTTGAATAGCTAATGCATTCAATCTGTATTTCTTTGGCTTATTCTTATATTTACTATAAGTGGAATCATGCTGTTTATAGTCTTTTGTCTAGAGTCTTTCACGTAACAAAATATTTTGAGATTACCTAGTCATAATAGCAGTTTGTTTGTAGCTGACATGACAATATACACAGAAAAACCCTAAAGACTCCACTAAAAAAACTAATTGAAATAATAAGTCAATGTAGTAAAGTGGCAGTGCACAAAATAAACTTAGAGAAATCAGTTGAAATTATATATGTAAACAATGAACTAGAAGACAAAGAAATCATGAAAACAATCCCATTCACAGTCACAACAAAAAGAACTAAATACCTAAGAACAAACTCAACAAAGGAAGTAAAGGACCTATACAATAAGAACTATAAGCTATTATTAAAAGAAATAGAAGAAGATACCAAAAAATGGAAAGATATTCCTTACTCATGGATTGGAAGAGTTAACATTGTGAAAATGGCCATCTTCCTCAAGGCAATGTACAGATGCAATGCAATTCCTCTCAAGGAGCTGATGACATTCTTCAAGGAAAAAGAACATTATTGAAATTCACACGGAACCACAAAAGACCCCAAATAGCCAAAACAATCCTGACATAAAGGGGGAAGAGTGGATTACACTCCCAAACTTCAAACTGTAATACATAGCTATAGTAGTATATCAAAACAATATGGTACTAGAACAAAAACAGACACACAGACCAACAGAAGGGAATTAAGAACCCAGAAATAAATCTGTACATCTATGTACAGTTAATCTATGACAAAGGCACCTGGAGTCTGTTCAATTAATGGTTTAGGGAAAACTGGACGTCACATGAAAAAGAATGAAATTACATCACCATCTAACTAACACCTTACACAAAAATTAATTCAAAATGGACTAAAAACATGGATGTAAGACCCAAAACCATAATACATAATACATAAAAGAAAACACAGACAAAATACTCCATGTTATTGGTGTCAGTGAATTTTATGTACTTGTCTCCAACAGCAAGAGAAACAAAAATAAATATAAATAATGGAGACCACATCAAACTGAAAAGCCTCTGCACAGTGAAAGAAACTATTAATTAAACAAAAAGACACCTACTGAATGGGAGAAAATATTTGCACATCAAGCATCTGACAAAAGGACTGGTATCCAAGATTTACAAAGCACTCCCAACCTAACAAAAAGAAAACAAATAACCCAGTCACAAAATGAGTGGAAGAGTTACACTGACACTCCTCCAAAGAATTCATACAGATGTCCAACAGACACATGATCTCTTATTATCATCATCACTTATTGACAGGGAAATGCAAATCAAAACCACAATGTGATACCATCTCACATTGTGAGAATGGCCCATACCAAAAGGACCAGAAACAGCAGTGTTGGTGAGGATGTGGAAAAAAGGGAACCCTTGTGCACTGTTTGTGGGTTTGTAGACTGGTCCAACCCCTATGGAAAACAGTATGGAGTTTTCTCAAAACATTAAAAATATGTCTACCTATCCACTCAAAAAATGCAAGAACTCTAATTCTAAAGGGAGAGAGGGGGCAGGGAGGTATATGCACTCCTGCATTCACCGCAGCACTATTTACAGTAGCCAAGCTATGGAAACAAACTAAGTGCTCAAGGACAAATGAGTACATTAGAAAAATGTATACATACACAATGGAATCACACGCAATTATAAAAATATGAGTCTCGCCTTTTGTAACAACCTGGATGGAACTGAAAGGGGTAATGCTAAGTGAAATAAGTCAGGAGAAAGACAAATACTAGAAGGTTTTTCTTATATATGGATTATAAAGAAAGAAAATAAAGGACTAGACAAAACCAAATGATAACAAGCCATAGAAATCTGATTCTAAAGCTGAGGCTACACGAAGGGGAGGATACAAAACAAAGCAGGGAAGGGACCAATGGACTGTGGTGACGGACTATATCTTGGTGTGGTGGGTGTGGTGAGGTGAGGTGCATCTGAGAGGTGTGATGCTGTGCCTCTGTTGTAAACCAGTGTCACCTCAGCAACAACAACCTTTTTTTTTTTTTTATAACAAAAAGCTTCCTGGAAAAAGTAATGCAGTTTTAAATCTGGTAAAGCATCTTGGGCCACCACACATTCAGTTACCTTCGTGGAAATAGTGGATGAATTTCTAGAAATCAGTAAAATTTGTAGTTAAAAAAAAAATAGTAATCAGTGCCCAGATCAGGGAAATGATCGTGGCCTCTATGCTAGATGGACCCAGCTGTTATATTTTTTACTCTAGAGCCTCTCTCTTTAGGTGGGACACTGACAGCCAAGGTTATCTCCAGAAGGTTCTGGAAGACAGTTAAGATTAAGGAACAACTGAGAGAATTCAGATGTCGGCAGAAGAGGGAAGAAGAGCAAGAAAATGGTGGCACAGTATGGAAGTGATTTGTGTGTGATTCCAGAATTAGAACTTCC
Source organism: Galemys pyrenaicus (assembly GCA_019455555.1). Taxonomy (NCBI): domain Eukaryota; kingdom Metazoa; phylum Chordata; class Mammalia; order Eulipotyphla; family Talpidae; genus Galemys; species Galemys pyrenaicus. Next base: position 7,201,943 of record JAGFMF010011739.1, on the reverse strand, counting down.
GGTGAAAATTAGTGAGCAGCATTTTCCAGCTCTTTTCAAAGAGTAACATCGTTAACAGGTGATGGGGGTACCCTGAAGATTAGTGGAGTTTCTCACCAGAGCCTGTTCAAGAGAAGACTCATATTAAGCCATTTAATATGGATGCAGTTAAAGAAAATCACTATTTAGTATGAGAAGTAGGGAAAGTTATCTTCCTATAACTCGTGATTTTCAATTTTGACAGAATTTCCCTTTACCTTTGCTTTATGCTTGTTGGTCTGGGTGGTGTGTTATCATCTGATTTTCATGCCAAGCATTTCAGAACCAGTTGCTGCCATGAAAACTAAGGGAGCATATTTTTGCTCTTATTTTCAAAGCTTTCTCTTTCAAGAAAGAGTCCTTCCTTGCTTCATGTCCTCAAGGGTCCGGCTGACGGACATAGGCAGCGTGACGTCCTCACTCAACAAGTAAGAACACAGCATCCACAAGTGCAAATGCTATAAAGGACCACTATTCAGTCCTACTAAAGGGTTTGCTTTATCCTTTATCAAGGTCCAGCTTGTGACTAAAACTAATATCAGAACTGTGCAAATCTTTCACAAATTGACCTCAGTGACTTGGATAAATACCTAGGAGAAGAAAGTAATGAAAATGGAAATGTTTGTAAGAGGTGACTGTCTGTCTGTAACATCTGCACATACGCTTCCTCCCGTCTCCCAGCCCACTGCCAGTTGCTGGGGTCCAGCCACTTGCATTCAATGTCTAAATGTAGGCTGCACACCAAATAGTTGTGCTCAGAAGAAGAGAAAGCCGAGGAAGTAGCATGGATCACCATCCAGCAGACCCCAAGTTGACCTCTTCTCACCTTGAAATACTGGTTTTAACAAACATCTTCATTGTCCTCAGTCTATCCTTTGCATTGTACCTCCCCCAGTACTTGTAAACACCAATTCATCAGAAAGACAGTAGGTAAAGCATCTGTAACACACCTAGAATTGCCCTTCCTTTTTTCTTTTTTTTTTTTTTTCCAAAACCACTGTCTGAGAAGCTTGCCACCAGCTCTCTTTACTCCCAGACTCCACCCCTGCTGTCTGTAAACAGCCAGGCTGTGCCACTGTGACCTCATTTAGATGTAGCAAAGTCATTTTCAGGACACATCTGCTTCAAAACAAAACCTAACTTATTATTCAATCTATGGACATTTAAAAATTTTTAAAAAGATTTATTTTCTATTTATGCACACAAGAACTGGGATAAAGGCCCGAGGTGCAGGGGGTGAGAGGATGCACCAGAGACAGAGTGGGGAGCAGAACAGGCAGACTGACTGAAATGCACTGCTGAGGGGAGCAGCAGAAGAGACCGGAGGGGTCTGCTACGCCATATGGGTCACTTCCCTGGCCAGGGATGAAACTCAGGTGCAGCGGCTGATGATAGCTTGACTGTGCCACTGGGGAAGCTCAACAGGTAACTAACTACCTTTGAAAAAAAAAAAAAGAAAGGCTTCTCACAAAACAGCCCCAAGTTATTTACTGAGAGGATGCATTTCCAATGCCTCCTCACAAGGAGATTTGATTGATGGCGACTCTCTTAGCCAAGAAAGTTCTGACCCTTGTAGTGGTTTCTTCCTCTCATAATATTTGCATGAGGCTCTGCCCCAGCCACACCCCTTGGGTGGAACTAATGGGCAGGGTGGATTAAACTTAGAGCATGCCCATCAGCTGAAGCAAACTGGGCTACTCAGAGCTATTCACTCAGAGGGAAGGTGGCTTGTCTGATTCTCCCTGTTGATGAGGAACAGTGCCAAGGGAGGGCCCACATTTCCCAATTCGTACTTATTTTACCTCATGCAAGAAGCTAAATAGGGATCAAGAAAGGCTATCGTATCAGTGGGAAACTGGCATATAACAAAGGGAACCAGAGTCGACCTGGTCACTGAGAACGTCTCTGAGATGGACTCCTGAACCCACCCATAACTTTTGTAAAGGATGAGAGGGACATAATCCACAAGAGGGCCTGTTGCCTCCTGGTGCTCACTGCATGAAGACTTCCATGCCATTGTGATTTAGTCATTCATTTCAGGTTTAATGTCACCCTAAAATATGTCAAAATTATCTCAAATATTTTAAATATAAAAGTTAGCTAATTCTCTGTGCAACATTTAAATACTATTCTTTTAGGTGATTTTTTTAAAAGTTATTTTTCTATGTTGCCTGGGCTAGAGTCAAACAAAGGGAAATTTTCTACAGTGTTTTGTGACTCTTAACTACTATTGGATACATCAGGGCTTGTTTTCCACCTTTGAAGAAGATACTGCCTTGTAATATTACATCTTAGAAGCCATCAAATGCATTCGCCTCTTTGCAAGAGACAGCACATATGATAAAATCTATCCTGATTGAAAGATGCCTAAGTGAAACTTCTCCCGAAAATCTCTTTAATTTTCAGATATTCTTGTAGTGCATAAAGGCCCTGCCAGTGTTGTGAGAAGATAGTCAAGAAAGAAAGAGAAAAACCAAAAAGCTGTGCTTTGTTTGTAGGAGGTGGGAAATAGTAGGAGTCAGAGGGATCTGGAGTCATCCTCTGGGTGGGGTGAATGGGCCCAGAGCCTAACCTGGGCTTTGGGACGTTCCCATTGGCTCCCCGGCTGCGCAGTGACTCAGAGACCAGGAGGCGTGGAGGAGGTGAGGCCAGCAGCTAGTGACCTAATACGCCATCAGGCAAAGCCAAGTAGGAGGGCCTGCTCTCCCCCACACCCCTTCCTCAGTAGGCACACACGTCCCCAAGCTGTAGTCTGTGCTGTTATGACTTCCCCTTCAAAGCTGCCTTAGTGCTCCGCATAACCTGATTTCACTTCTACAAAACATGTTGTGGGGGAGGAAACACCCAGAAGTATCTGCCCCAGCTCTGTATCACCATCCCTCCCCACTCCAGATGGTTCTAGTTGCAAAAGTTTACATGCTGGGCTTTCAGATATGTTTATATTCTGCCTTGAAAATCTCTGTGCTCCACATCTGCTATATCCCTAGCCCTACAGGAATACCCCACTGTCACTGCAGGGGGACCCGCTGGTGTGTGTTCTCAAAGTGCTATTTATTTCATCCCACATTGCATATATTATCACTTTTTAATTCCCACCCTAAGATGCATGTACTAATATCCTAATTCTTTTTTTTAAAGCTTTATTCATTTATGCATACAAGATACAGGCCAGAGTTGTGGGGGTGAGAAGATTCACCAGAGACAGAGCCTCTGAGGTCAGTAACAGGCAAAGTAGGAGAGGTCTGCCACGCCATGTGGGTCCCCTCGCTGGAAGGCAGCAGGGATCGAACTCGTGCTGCAGTGACTGCAGTGTCTGCTTCATAGTGCGTTGCTTAACCCATTGCACCACGAGGGAGGCTCCACTATCCTAATTCTAAGGAGAGAAAACAGAGATTTTACAGAGATTACTCTCTCAGTACAAAAATAGGATTCTAACTAGATATGTCTCCATAATAGTGTCCATTCTACAACAATTTCTCACCAAACTGAATCCTCAATTAAAAGGAATTTTCATACTATATCTCAAGAAAATAAATTGATGCCATAGATTTATTTTGAAAGCAATCCAGTATCAGTCCTTGATGTCTATTCAAAAGGCTATTTATCATCTTCCTTCTTCTAATATGACATAACATAATCCCAACTTTGCTTTTTATTCCACACATAGCCCATGTCTCTCAGGGAAGCTGATCCCACCATCAGGTCTAAGATGGGACAGATTGCTATAAATCTAAAGCCACCACTCATTAGTGATTGGTTCAGAAATGGGCAGGTGACCCATTCTGGCCAACAAGACATGAAGAGAGATTTGATGGGGGTCTCAAAGCTTTCCTTCTCTCAAAAACGACAGATGTGGACTTTCTCGCCCACTGAATGTGAACAAGGAACCAAACAGCCACAATTACCTAGCAGTCATCTTGTTATAATAAAAGTTGTTTAGGACAAAGCAAAATAGTGCAGATGTCACAGAAGAGAGCTAAGAATAATAAGATATCACTTAGTGATATCATTAGATATTATATCAGTCAACTCTCCACCTCTAGACTTCCTGCCCTAATAAGAAAATAAGCTGTCATGTGATACTATCAGTTTTAATTTAGATTTTCTGCTCTTCAAAGCAAATCATCTTAAACTGATATTAAAATGTCACTTCTCCTGCATCCACATTACTGTGCATTCATCATCACATTATGAATGCTGATCAGGAGGCACCACATAACCCACAATCAATAAACAAAAGTCAGGTTTGGGATATGGCAAGTTTTGTATGGTGCAGTGAAGATTTAACAATTTTCACTTGGAGCATTGTAATATTAAGTCAGTTTCCTCTTCCCTTGAGTCAATGTGACTTCCCTTGAGTCAAAAATGCAGTGGAGGAGGCCTCCTTGGTGGTGCAAGGAGTGAGCGCCGCACTGTGGAGCATCCACAGCCACTGCAGTGCAAGTTGGAGCCCTGGCCAGGGAACTAACCCACAGGGCACAGCAGACCTCTCCTGCCTCACCCACTGCTCCCCTCAGAAGTGTATTTCAGTTGATCTGCCTATTCTGCTCCCCACTCTGTCTCCGGTGAATCCTCTCACCCTCTGCATCTCTGATCTGTACCCCAGCTCTTGTACACATAAGTAAGTAAAATCTTTAAAAAAAAATGCAGTGGAGTGACATTGAGTCATTTCCAAGGCTGGGCCTTAAGAGGCTTGCAGCTCTTAGAACCCAACCACCCTGTGAGACAGTCACCCACCCTGGGACCACCGTGCTATGAAGCCCAAGCTGGGATATCTATCTATCTATAGACAGGTAGATAGATCTATAGAGTATCACCCATGTGCCAGATATATGATAAAACCTAAAAGCAGCCATATGACCCCCAGTAGAGACCATATAAAGAACCAACCAGCTGAGCCCTATCCAAATTCATGATGCTCAAATGATTTTAAGCTTCTACATTTGTAGTGGTTTGTCATACAGCTATATATATAAATGAAACAAGAGGAAACACAGAACCTCTTTTTCCATAAGTTCCAATAAAAGCAACACGCTTTCTGTTGAACCCTTTTCAGACTAGGAGTGTCTTCAGTCATTTCCTGATTTTACAAATATGTGTCCATATAATAAGATATGTCCATATAACATGTGAGTTCTGTGAGGATGAGGTCGCTCTGCCCCATTCCTTCTTGTTCTCCCCTATCTTTACCAGATCTTGGAAGTCTCATCAAAATTTTCAAAAGGCTCAAGAAAATGTATATATCACACATCTCTTTTTATAAATGTATCACAATCATAACCAAGAGAAGCCTACTTTCTTGGTTTTATGAGGATTCTTCATTCTATTCATACACATGTACACCCCCTAAGTGCACGTTCTCATCACCTCCTAGTCACTGAGCTTGGCATAGCAGGACAGCAATTGTTCAAGCCTTTGTCCCATAAAAAGTCAGTAGTTTCAATTAGCCACTAGTTTCTTTTTACGCTGAGCTGACACTTTGAGCTAAATTTATTTTAACTAGGGATTTATGACAGGAAAGGAATAGTTCTAATTAAATAAGTATTAGCCTCAAACAGTGTGAATAATGACCCACTGGAAGTTTCCCAGTCTCCTAATAGCTAATTAACAGCTCATAACTAGGTTTCCTCTGTGTCCCAAGGCAAGTGTGAAAAGGAGGCCTTGACTGATTAACGCGATCAGCTCCAACAGGATTAAAAATGAAAATTGGCTTTACGGACTCCAGACCTGCAAATCCACTCCACAGTGAAAAGAGGGAGTCATTTCTAAGGCATCCTGGACAATCACTGTGGAACAGAGAGTACACAGCCCAAGGCATCAGTGTGCTCATACCCTCCCGCTGACCCCTTTCCCAGCGGCCCCACAGTGGACCTACCCCAGCAGTGAGGGAGATGGTCTCACTATTGTCAGGAGGGCTCTACGATTTCAGAGGAGAAGTCAAACAGTCTTTGTAAAGACCTGCTCTTCCTTCATAGTGTTTGTATTTCAGACAAGGATTGAGGCAAAGAGACAGCAAATTATACAGGAGCCAATAAATGCCAATTTCCATCTCTGCCATTCCATATTAGAATGTGTGAGGGGCTCCGCTCACAACCAGCTCATCGTCACTAAATGAGACTGTACCCAGTTCTCCTGAGGCATCAGTGAGCCTGTACCATGCCACCTCCCACGTAACACTCTCCAGCACTTACCAGAAAATGTGTCTCAATAGGGAGTCGTGCACTCTGGGGAATGCTGCGTGCATTTTCAGAAGTCCCTCTCTGCTTCTGCTACATCCATTTTATAGAACTGATAGGTGTGGTCTTGCTGGCGGGCCCTGTTTTCTATCACCACCACCACCTGGAAACTTTAAAATAGTAAATAGAACCAATATTTGTTTGCCCAGTAGAATTCCATTCTGTGCATAGAACTGCTTTGGGGTGGGGCGGAGGGTAGCGGGGGCAAAAGGGAGGGTCTTCCAAGGGCCCATGAGATTTAAGTTCATCTCAAAGTAGCAGCCCATTCCTATCTCACACTGAATTGAGAGCATGTTCTCAGGGTGGGCCAGAGAAAGACCAGTTAGAGCGGTATTGACAGGGGCAGCTCAGGGCCATTGTGGATCTTCAGCACATGCTGACCTGTAAACACAGATTAAAGTAAATGATGGAGGAGGAACAACTTCCTTTTGATCTTGGAAGACTATGATCTGCCAGTCTGCAGTAGGATGCTTTCAGCCAACCAAGTAGATGGCCACTGTTCCAAAATTTAGGACTATGTTGGATTTAATTAAGTCAGTCTTTGATAATTTTAGAAAGCCGTTGGAGACGCTGTAGTGCTTTCAGTTCTTAGCACAAAGTGAATAAGAACTAATAAAATAAAAGGCTCAGGAGGCCAATTTTCCCAGCCCTAATTGTGTTCTGCCTACTCTGCATCCCAGAAGATTCCTAACCTTTCAGTACCTTTAGTTTTCTCCTTACCATCTTAGCATGAAGATGCCAGAACCACAGCAAAGTTTTCCCTCTCCTCCAAGAACATCTTTTCCAATCTGTGCTCCTTACTTTCTTCCACCCAGATCAAAAATGGATCAGAAACTAAGAACCATCAGGCCTTATCCTTAACCACACAAAAACTAAATCCACCCCTTCTTCCCCGCCCCCCAAAAAAAAGATATGAAGAAACTGTCCTTTGCCTAATCCTTACAAGGTTTACTGTCAACCTATTTGACTTTTGCCAATAAAAGTGTTAACTCTCAAGGGACGGTGGAGCTATACTAGGTGTCAATTAATTAACACTCCTCACAGTGAGCAGACGTGCACTCCTAAGCTGGAAAGAAACTCATTTTCTTCCAAAACTGTGACTTTGGACTGACACTTTTAAATTGTCAACAGTAATTTCAGGGACGGGGATGTGTCTCTTCAGTTATTTTAGCCAGCAATGTGTCCCGCATGGAGGACTCTGTCTACATAAGCTTCTATAAGTTTCCGTGGAGAGTTAAAGAAATAACAGTCATGTCAGCTGTCAAGAAATTAGTCAGGATAGGTAGGTAGTTGTAAAAGATACAGGTAAGATTAAGTTGTAAAAGATACAGGCATGCCTGTTCAGAGTAAGAATGATCACAGAATGGCCATCTTTGACATTTTACTTAAGGTTTTCAAGGCTGACAACTTTCCAAAATAGTGAATTGGAGGAAGTGGTGTACAAGGATGAATAGCAGAGAGGGGCAAGCAAGTCAGCCCTGTATGTACAGGGTCTAACCATAAAATTTTATAGAAATCTAAGAAATCTGTCAGCGGAAACAAAGTGAAGATAAAATTGTAGTATTTAAAGTTACAAAAGAAATCAAGAACAAAAATCAATAGCATGGTGTGAAAAGTAGAAAAAGGCCTGGGGAGCCAGGAGATAGTGAAAATGAACTAATCCTCACCTTTCATCAAGAGAAGATAATAAATAGCATCTAAAGTGAGAAATCAAGAAAAAAACCATTAGTCCATTTAGTTATAGCGGTAACTACAGATCCAACTAAAAATGTAAATCATTGAAAGAAGGGAATTAGAGAAGAAGAAAAATAAAAATTATTGGTTGTCATTTTGAATGTTGCTGTACTAATTAATGTTTTAGCACATGTCAGTTTTACCTTAATGATTTTTCATGAATCATGGCAGACTCTGATGTTCCTTTAGAACATGGCTGCTGGTTTTTTTTAAAATATTTATTTATTTATGCATACAAGCACTGGGGTACAGGCCAGAGGTGTGGGGGGTAAGAGGATTCACCACAGAGAGCGGGGAGCAGAACAGGCAGATCAACAGAAGTACACTGCTGAGGGGAGCAGCGGGCACAGCAGGAGAGGTCTGCCAAGCCATGTGGGTCCTCTCCCTGGCCAGGGGCAGGAATCAAACTCGTGCTGCAGTGGCTGTGGTTTGCTTCATAGTGTGCTGCTTAACCCACTGCGCCACCAGGGAGGCCCATGGCTGCTGTTTTATGATGGCCACAGTGATCTCCTGGGTATGTGAGGTATGACAGGAGGAAAAAAAATCTCCCTCCAAATCCAGTGTTCTGAAAGGAAAGTTTCAGGTATTCTTTGTATATAATTTATGCTAAACAAGTCCCAGCACAAAATACTCCATAACTAACTGTGTATTTTGAAGTCTTCCCTCTAACATCCCTTCTAAAGGTTCTTGTTGTGACCATATAACATAGTTGGCCACTTTCATGTAGAGAAAAATCAGCAGCTTTTCTGGAGGAGTTGGAAAACCACCAGTCTGTAATCATACTTTCTGACTGTTAAAACACTAAATTTGAAGTGAACCAGTATTTTTCATTTTCTCAAGGTTTCCAAACACTTAACCTGGTGTTTAGTTTCTAATCATTTTCTTTGCTCTCTTCGATATCTTTCCAGATGATAAGTTTTAGGATCTGAGATTTCACTTTAAGGGTCATCTAGTCTAGCTCCTACATTTTAAAGATGAGCAAATTAGAACCTCAAGGGGTTCTGTGACTTGCACAAAGGCACAAGCAAATATCTGTCAGTATTTTATGGCTGCATTTCTCTTCCCTGGGTCCTTTTCCCCCTACCCAAATGCCATCTTAGGAAGAAAGTTCTTAAAACAGTAAAAAATTGCCTTCGCCACAATAAAGAGATGAATCATGTACCAAAATTTTTCTCCCACACATTACTTCTTATTCACTTCATCTTAAAGTATCATTTTTATTCTGTTTCAAAAAAAAACAAAACCAAAAGCCTAGCCTTTAAGGGTCGGATATTCTTAATTCAGTCAATGTGGGAAGGGGGGGGAGTAAAAAAGGAACTCTCCAAGGATAATCACAATGAGAACAAAAGCTTTTCCAAATTATGCAATACATTATAATTATGTTATAAAATTGCTCTTCAGCTGCAGGTGTCAATAGAGAGAGAGAGCATTACAGCTTTTAAATAGTTCTGTTCTTGATGGGAATTCACGAACATTTGAGGTGTTCATGTGTATGCATACATATCTAGGCAAACCATGAGGTTGTAAGCATTCAACCAGAGCTCTGCTATCCTTTCTCCCACAATAAAAGAGAGGAGGCAGAAGGGGAGGAAGAAGAGGGAAAATCTGTCTGGATGTACTTGTCGGCATTGTCCTTACAGTTGGATCCATGAAGGAAAAGAATTGTAGTGCTAATTTCAGCATATCTGAAAATGCCCAGCGCTTCTTGAAGCTATTTGCTTTGACTTTATCTGCCCTAAGCTATTTGTGCACTTGCAAATAAAGTCAATTGAGGAACAGGCATTTGTGCATGTCCCTAAAATGAATGGGGAAGAATGTAGAAATAAGGGGATCAAGATGAAAAAGGACAAAGTGTTAGTGTTATTATCTAAATCGCTGTCTCCCTGAGCATAGCATTGCCGTGGACAATTTGGAAAGATAGAAAAGATTTTCCTTCTCAGTAGAATTGAGTATGTCACTGGTTCTTGACATGCCTATAACAATCATGATTTACAAAGCTGTTTTAAGGATTTTCCCGAGTCTTCGTTTTTTTCCTTAAATTTTATTAATTTGTCAGTCATTTACATAACTCTATCATTTGGAAGGTGCATTTTCACTGTGCCTTATGGACACATGCTTCATTCACCCTCCACCAAAACTCCCGTACAAATGTTCTATCCCCTTCTTTCTGCCACCTTCTTTCTTTCTCCTCGCTCACTCCTTCCACCTTTACTGATGGTAACCAGTATCTTTTTCGCATTATCTAAGAATTATTTTTGTTGTGTTTTGCCAGTTTGTTTTCTTTGGTTTTTATAGTCCACAAATAAGTAAAACCATGTGATATCTAGTCTTAACTTTCTGACTTATCTTACTTAACAATAACCTGAAGATACGTCCGTCCACTTTGTCTCAAAAGGCACTATTTTTTGTTAATAGCTGAGTAATACTCCACTGAATTTATATGCCGCAGTTTCTTTATTCCATGTCCATCGTGGGGCACCTAGGTTGGTTACATGACTTAGCTCTTGTGGATAATGCTACTGTGAAGCACAGGAGTACGTGAATATTTTTTTGTATTAGAGTTTTCATGTTCTTTGGCTAAATATCTAGCAGTGGTATTGCTAGATCATATGGTTTTTACACTTTTATTTTGTTACAGTGTCTCCAAACCATTTTCCGTACAGATTACACCCAATAACTTGTCCAAAACTATGGAGCAGTGTTCCTTTTTCTCCACATTTTACCAACATTTGTTTCTGTTCTGTTTGATATGGGCAGTTCTCACAGGGGTGATTTGAGATCTCATTCTGGTTTTGACTAGCATTTCCCTTAGTATAAGTGTTGATGTGCTCTGAGTTTTAGATTCCTACCTTAAGCTCTCCAATTTGTTTCTTTTCTCTTTAAGCTCTCCCATTTTTTTCTCTTCCTTGCCTTAAACTTTGACTGAATCAACTATTTTGTTGTTGTTGTTAATGCTTATATTTTTATAAATTAATGATTCCCAACTTGGCCTCATATTAGAATCCTTTGAGGATCTGGGGGTGGGGAGTGGGAACACCAATCATATCAGAATTTCTCTAAGTCTTATTAAATTTGAGCATCAGTATTTAGGCCAGCACCCTAGACCTTTCTAATGTGCAGGCATGAGTGTGATGGACAGTATGAAGTATCCTGTAGAAACTTCGGTTAAAATGAGTTTTGTCTATAATTTAGTCAAAAGTTTTGGGTATGTGAATGAACAGGCCCCATAAGGGACATGAAACTAATGGCATTTATTCCAAGGATTGTAGATATCAATGTCTGTCTGACTTTAGAGTCCATGAAATTGGTCCAAGACTGGGACCATTTTCTGATATTCACAATGCATTTGGGTAGTTTGTGAAAGTGCTATATTTCTACCTCATCATATTTAAGCAGTCCCCTTGCCAAATTCTTTTCCAGATTGACTATAAGCTCTTCCCACTCAAAATGGCCCTGAAATCCTTTTTACAAGCATGTTGTAGCTGGATGTAATAGATATGATAGTAATAGATATAATAAATACTGTTATATAATACATAATAGAACTTGATTATATGCATCTCTTCCCAGAATTTTAAAACTGAGTTTTAGAGCTAGAATGGCAACATTTTACTTCAAGAGGAGAATCATAAACTGATGTGATATCAGTTTATTGCTTTCAGTAGCAATTCTTCCTCCATCCTAATTCTGAGAAATGAGTCTGCACTCAGTATGGGAATGGATACAGTGAGACTGAGAGTACATGGAGGCAGGAGGAGAGGAGAACAGTGCTCAACAGTATGGAATTGTGACTCACAGGTGGCATTCTAATGTATGAGTAACCATGGAAATTTGGACTCTAAATGCTCATATTAGAATCTTTCCCCAGAATATTTCTTTGTATAAATACATACCCATATATATATATACACCACATATATACTATATATCATATATGTATATATCCCATATATATATACACCATATATATCATATATGTGTATATACCATATATACACACACATATATACACATGTAATTCCTTGGGAAAATATATCATGTTTCTTGCTCACACTTAATTGAAACTAATGCTAACTGAAGAAAATACATTTTTGGAAGGATTTGGGTACATCAGAAAATTGACAGAAAAGATGAGAACCAGATCAGGGAACAAGCACGGCATTCCTTCTCTGATGGCCCCATTGCAGTGCACACTTACCATTATGGTTGCAGTAAGATTCTGGATTCTCCAATTCTCATAGCACCTACAGTGCCATCAGGAAGTAGAAGCCTTGCTGAATGCAAGTAAGAGTTGGAAACATCTATAGAAACATAGACAATAGACTGTACGGTTTTTTGTGTGTTTTTTTAACCATGTCCATCTCTCCATCATTAAAACACTTCCTTGCATAAAATGGCTCTATTTAGTTGTCAGTTTGAAAAATTAAAAGAAATGAATTAGCATGACCTGAAATGAGATGACATGGAATAAAAGCATGAAATGCAGGCAACAAATAATAAGCAGCATAATGTTATCACACAATAATTTCTGTGAATGAAGTTAACTCCACAACAGGAGTTTTGGACAGTGGACAATCATTTACTTCATGTAGGTCTCAATTTCTCCATGGCAAAGTAAACTGAGTAACCACTCTGCTTCTGTCATAAGGTTGTCTCAAAACTAAATGAATCCTCTGAAAACAGAAGTGCCATATTTTATGCTATAGAACTCTGTGGGGTTTAAATAAGTCTCTGCTAAAGAAATACAAATAGGAGATGCTCAAGCAACCCTTCTCCCACCCAACTTTATAAGCTCAACCTAGAAAGACTTCGCCTGACTTAGGCTTAGTCTTCATGTTGATTACTCCCTAACTGGGCAATGCGCTGGAGAGGGCTTAGAGAAGCTTCTTTGCTAGGTTGATGTGGGTCAAAGGAGAAGAATGAGTAAGAACTGGGCCAGTTGATATGAGGTTTTGTTTTCAGGGTATCTGAATAAATTTAATGCTTTCACACTTTCTATAACTCAGGCCTCAACTTGAGACAGTCAGCTTGAAAACTTGACTTTCGCAGGAGTCAAGCATTTGGGGAGAAATGATTTGGCGCTCGCATTCACTATTGAAGAAATGCTCAGATCATGAACTGACTTTTCTTGAGAAGTGGGACTATTTCCTACAACGGGTATTTTTCTCCCCAGCATCTTGAATAATAGCTAATCCATGATAAATAGGTAATAAATGCTGATGAATTGACTAATAGATACAGAATTAAACATGTGGGTATATGTGGCATGCTATATTTCCTTATCCTGAATGGTCAATGTGCTGTGTAAGTGAACACATGCAAACTTGGAAAGAATGGACATTCGATTCTCATCCCTACCTTAATCCAGTCTAAAATGCCGCTTTGAACTGAGAGCAGTCTCTAAGCACTGACTTAAAAGAAAATTTAAAAGCAGTCTCTAAGCATGCATCTTACCTTTTCCTTGGGAGAAACTAACGTTCTTCCCGTTGCCCAGGGTCATAAGAACAAAAAGTGAAAATTATTTGTAGAAGATCGGAAATTTATTAATGATCTCCTGCATTTGTATTACCCCTTATGTTTTTAATAAGCTTTTTAAAAGCAGTTTTAGATTCAAAGCAAGATTGAGAGGAAAGCAGAGATTTCCTGTATGTCCTTCCCCCAACACATGCATAATCTCACCATTATCAGCATTCTTCACCTTGGTGGTATATTGGTTGTAACTAATGAACCTACACTGACACATCATTATCACCCAAAGACCACAATTTGCACTAGGAAATTGTGTTGCACTTTGTATGGGTCTGGGCCAATATATGCTTTATACAAACATACACCTTATACTTTTTCCAAGTATGTTTACCATTTCTCAACAGTCCTCAGAACAAGCATATGAAGTAGGTAGGATTTTAATTTACACTGACCAGTAAAGTGATTTATCCACCACTAAGAATAGAAAGAACCCAGACAAGACCCCATGTCACCACAGTGTGGGGTCTTCCCACCCCTGTCAGTTGTTATCTATGACTTTATTGTCACAGTGCCCCTGAATCTGCATAGCAGAGATGAAAGCACTTACCGAAGGCCAATGCTGAGACTCAAGCCAAGAGATGTGACTTAGAACTAGATTGCACAGAAAGTGCTATTTCTGATTTGCTATATGGGAAGAGGGTATGAAGTTAAATGAAATGTAGTGCTCCAGATTGCTCTGGTTTGTTTCTATTTTGTTTTTGTTTTTGCAATCTTTATCAGGTGAAACAGTCTATTCTGCAGCAGGAACTGGAATAGAGAGGAGGAAAGGGAGGCAGGGCGACTGACAGAGTCAGGAATAGAACATTCTAATTTAAAGCTTTAAACTGAGAAAACTGCAGTGCTTTTAAGAGAGAGTGGCCTCTCTTGAAAGAGATGTAAATTGGAAAATTCAGAGAGAGAAGAAACAGCAATAGATGTTACTATCGGGACTCATTGATTCATCTGGTTTGTTCACATATATCACACTGGAGATGCTAGTTGTTCAATCTTTGGATCTAGTTTCCACTTGATTGAAATTTCATGAAAAAAAGGTGTGATGAATAAAGGAAGTAATATATGTTATCAATACATCAACACATAGAAACTCCATGGGCATTTTGACTTTCAAAGGATTATAAAAGTTTTGAAAAGATAAAGAGAAGCATGTCTGAGAAAAAAAAATTTCAAGTTAGTAAGCATCAGTGCTTCCAAATATAGATAGGGGCGAGGTTCTCCAACAGGGAGAGGACTGTCCTGGACTCCTCATCTGAACCCAGGTCACGTAATCCTGTGTCCTGAGGGAAGAAAGAAATTTTCACAAGGAGGAAAACTTGACAGTGACTTCCCTGCTTTCTAATATTGTAACAAATGGGCTTATCTGTCCCTACTTGAATGGATTTATCAGTTAGTAAAGACTAAGTAAAATAGCTCCCACAAGATGAACAAATGCCATAAATTTTTTGGTAACATACCCTGGGTTAAGAATAATATTAACAACTTTGCTACCAATTAACTACAAGAAAATGATAGGGATGACATTTCTTCCACTCCTGTTACAATTTCTTCTTTACCTTCAATGTGAGATAAATACTAAGGTGATATTTTCAGATTTGGCAGGATGCGAACAAATGTTTTAAATTTAAAAGCATTTGAAATGTAGATTTACATATAGAACAAAAATGAAATCTATTTCTATGTGAATATTTTTCCTTGAGCTATAAGTTAATAACACATTAACATTTTAAAATATTGTTTCCTTCATTTTTATCTCCTAAAATTTCTCTCATTTTTACATAATGTCTTAGAGCACTTACATGTATATATTTTAAAGAATCAATAAATTACATAGTCAATAATGATATACTCAAAAATGTTCTCCTGTTAGAGATATGCAATTAGAAAAGCAAGGATTCTGGCTTAATTGTGAAGCAGCAGAAATTCAGGGGGAGATTAGACAGTAGGATTCAAAGCCAGTTGGATAGTTTCATAGAATTTATATTTAAAGGATGAGGATGCATAGAGAAGGCAAGTCCAAATGAAAGAAAACATGTCAACAATAGCATTAAGAAAAGAATATTAGTAGATCTGATTGATATGGGGGTTCAGCAATGAGGAGAAATTAAGGAATATAATACAAAGTGGGACAGACCTCTTTGTCAAAACAGGCAATCATCTAGACTTTTACTTCTTCCAGCCCCACCCTATACTCCCTCCCCAATTGTCCACAACCTCAGTTAACTTCTCTGAAGATGATCCCACAGATATACCTTTACCTCTAGGCTGACTTTTTCCAGATGCCTTTTGTGTATCCCCTCAGAGCTCTATGACTTCTGAGACTCCACTAGATGGGGAAGCAACCCAGTGGCCTACGGTAAAAGACAGTGGGTGCTGTGATGGTGGGTGTGGTGTGGTGACATACATCTGAGGAGGTGTGAACCTATTCCCCTAAATCATATACAGGTTGTTAACCAGTGTTACCTCAATTTCTAAAATATTATTTTTTAAGATATATTTGATTTATGCATACAAGAACTTGGGTATAACCAGAGGTACAGGGGTTAGAGAGGATTTACTAGAGACAGAGTAGGGAGTAGAGTAGGCAGATCTACTGAAATGCACTGCTGAGGGTAGTGGCAGGTGAGATAGGAGAGGTCTGCTGCATCATGTGGGTCAGCTCCCTGGCTGGGGATCTAACTCATGCTGCTGTGGCTGCCAATAGGTTGATAGCACTGAGACTTAACCCCTGTGCCACCAGGGAGGCCCTAAAAGTTTTTAACTTTTTAAAAAGAAAGACAATAAATTTACAGGCAAAATGTCAAGTCCACCATTTAGTTGATCTTTGAGAAAGATTTATCAGAAATATTTAGCAGAACATCTTTTATTTTACAGCCAATATGCAGGGGGATCTTTTTGGTTCTTTATTTTTGAAGTCAAACCTCACTAAGTATAAATCCAGTTCTAGATACCAACCAGGTCATTGACTTAAACACACTAATCTCAGGCGATGCATCTAACCTCTCTACTGAATTTTCTGTTAAATGAGGTTAAGACTTCCTGCTGCAAAATTGATGATTCTGTGATTCAAAAATAAACTAAGCAGTATTTTTCCATTTTAAATCTCTTTTGTCTTACTAAGATCTTCATACTCAGTACCTTTGACAGTATATCTTGTCTTGGTCATTTTTACATTGTTTAATGGTTAGGATGAATTTGCTCCCCAAACACAGGCAATACATTTGTATTTATTCATTCTGTTTCACACTTCCCACTATCAAAGTAGAAACTGTTGCTCTTGTCCCAAACTAACTGAGAAGGTTTATCTCTGATTTCTCGCCCGAGAAAGAAGGAAGAAGAAAAAGTTTCTCCAATATGAACCTCACCTATTTGAAAATTTGCCTTTCTGGGCCTTCCCCCTCACAAAAGTACAAATTCACAGGCAGTCCTTAATGAAACAGGCATAGCTTCTCTAATGAAAATCAACATAGTACTCCATTCTGGCCCCTCAACTCACAACAACCAGTCAAGGTCAAAAAGTCAGTGAAACAGCCACAGTTCTGCTCAAGTTTCCCACGTTTCTAACCTACCTTTTTGGGTGCAAAGTAGAATTGTACTTCCTGGCCACTTTGGGATTGAGAGTAGCCACAGAACTACTTCCAGCCAATGAAGAGAAGTAATTCATATTGCTTCTGGGTCCATCATTTAGTTGTGAAGCATTCTTTCCCTTTATCCTGGTGATGAACACTATTTCAGATTGAATCAGGATCAACAATGCAGAGC
Source organism: Galemys pyrenaicus (assembly GCA_019455555.1). NCBI lineage: Eukaryota > Metazoa > Chordata > Mammalia > Eulipotyphla > Talpidae > Galemys > Galemys pyrenaicus. The sequence goes on along the minus strand of JAGFMF010011739.1, from coordinate 7,184,670 downwards.
AGAATACCCGCATCTCCCCAAATACCTACATAACCTACTCAGTTGGATGTGTAGCATGAGTGAGAAACAAGCTTTTGCTGGGTAAAGCTAACAATATTTGAGATGTGTTTGTTACCGAAGCAAAACTTAGCCTATCCTAATGGATAAAGACAACTGCTATTGTGTCTGACCCTTCCCCTCTTTCTTATAATCTCCTAAAGGACATAGTCTCTCCACCTTGGGCAGACTCATACACATTGTTGTTCAAGCATATACAACTAAATCTTACAGAGAAAACAGACATTCAAATTCCAGTAAAACATATATATTTATATAGTTCAGCTGTCTGGATTTACATTTGAAGTGCTTAAAAAGGTTTTGTGACATGAGGGCATCTTATACTGGAACTGCTGTAGCCACTAGTCACATGTGCTGTTAGTGCAGCCAAGGAGCTAAATGCTTTAAGCCTTCTAATTTTAATTAATTCAACATTAAGGGCCTCCCTGGTGGCGCAGTGGGTTGAGTGCTGCACTGTGAAGCATCTGTGGCACAGTAGCACAAGTTCGATCCCTAGCCAGGGAGGGGACCCGCGTGGCGCAGCAGACTTCTCCTGCCTCGCCCGCTGCTACCCTCAGCAGTGTATTTCAGTCCATCTGCCTGTTCTGCTCCCCACTCTGTCTCTGGTGAATCCTCTCACCTCCCGCACCTCTGGCCTGTACCCAGCTCTTATGTGCATAAATAAATAAATTTTTAAAAATTAAGATTAAAGCAAAATATCTCACATAATGTTTATGTTGATTATGAGTTGGAATGGTAATATTTTAGCGATATTAAACTAAGATATATTAATACAATTCTCTACTTATTTCTTTTTACCTCTTTAAATGTAGTTACTAAAAAGCATGAACGTATATATGTGGATCACATTATATTTATACTGAGCAGACCTGGTCTTTATTCAAATCTTCCTCTATTTCCTAGACTTATATAGAACTATCCTGTCAATTCCCTTTAGTTCCTAGAGGAATAAATTTCTTCTATAAGGCCCTAGAAATCCCTAATGAGCTAAGAATTGAAAGGAGCGTTTCCCCCATATCAGTAAATCCTGAAGAAATCTTCACTTAAGACTGATAATGTGTGAATCTCTTCACTAAGGCCACACTTAGTCTTGTTGTCAACATCCTTCTTGGAGTGTTGCTTTGTGCTTGTGTTGTATGTCCTTTTTTCATAATTACCACCCAAAATATCCTGCCTGGACACTATTCACATTTGCCTGCTGATCTTATCCTTCTGAGATATCTATAGAGCCTCCTCCTTAAACACTGATATTACTAAAGACTCCTGTATCATTACATTTCATTCCTGATTCCTGTGTGGTGTAGGGGGAAGAGTACCCGTCAGCCAACTATCAGGTTCTAGGAAAAGGCAAGAGTTATTCTCACCTTTTATGAAGAGATTTGACTTAATCTATTTCTCAGCTGGCTCTGAAAAATAGGTTTCCCCTGGGTGCATTTTCCCAATTTTAATGGCTGGTGAGAAAGTAACAGACTTCTGTTGGGCCTTGACATTCAGTAACATTGGCCCAGCATCTATTCGCAGATTTCTCCTAGAATTCGTACATCTCTTGCTCTTCATAGTGTAAGTGTAAAGTTTCTCTCTAGGATCGTTTAGAACAAACCTACCGTCTACCAGAGCCTGCAGAACTAAGCAGCATGAAAGTTGAGCTCCTTTCATTATTACCTCCTCCTTTACATCTGATATTTATCTGACCTTTATTGCTTGGTTCCGTGCCAGGAACTACCCCTCTGAATGTCAAACAGCTGACCCAGTCTCACGTTCTTCAAAGACAGGTAGAAGCTCCTCTCACAGTGGCCTATCACCTACCAAAGACCCACTAGAGCTGCTTATCATTTTTTAGAGTCTGCAAAGATCAAACAGTCCTTCTGCATTCACTTAGACAGCCACAAAAAAACCCCACCCCCCTCCCCAACCTAACTTCCTGACCCCAAAACCCATAGTCTAATCATTGAGCCAATAGCTCTAAGTCTGGGGTTTCGGCAGCTAAAGAAAGGAGACTGCACCAAAGTGGCTTACAGACATAGCTAGAGGAGGATGCATGAGAGGTCTTAGCTGACTGGTTTTAAGCTGCTGGTTTCTTTGAGTTTGCATGCTGCTTTGTATACATCTTCTGTGTGAGTGCTTTCTTATCCCAACCATTGACATTAATTAGTGCCAGGGAGGGAATCATCCCTTTTACTAACTAAGCAGCAGGGCAAGACCTGAATGCTCTGTTTCAACTTGGTAGTACCAAGACGTGAGAACTGACACAGGACAGAGATACAATACCCAAGTCAGTTGCACTGGGCTTTGGACACAATAAAATTTTGAATGTGAACAAATAAGTGAACAAGGTGGATTAGTGTTTTTATGTTAAGAGTTTTCACCAAGGGCCGCCCTGGTGGTGCAACGAGTTGAGCGCCACACTGTGGGGCTTGGGCAGCCACTGCAGCACAAGTTCAATCCCCAGCCAGGGAGAGGACGCACATGGCGCAGCAGACCTCTCCTGTTTCTCCTGCTGCTCCCCTCAGCAGTGTGTTTCAGTCGATCTGCCTATTCCGCTCCCCACTTTGTCTCTGGTGAATCCTCTCACCCCACCCCACCTCCCACCCCCATGCCTCTGGCCTGTACCAGAGGCTCTTGTATGCATAAATAAATCTTTTTTTTTTTTAAAAAAAGAGTTATCACCAAGCTTTTGTCCATAAGTTTAATAATAATACTAGTCCACCCCAACAGTGGAGGCTAGATGGCTAGATTTCCATAGCACAATGTGGATGGTTGGGTTAGTCTGCCTGGGTCTTGCTCGTTGCATGTAGTTGCAAGTTCGAGTCAAATCTGAGGCCCTTTGCTTTTCTGCAGGAAAGCACAGGAATCCAGACCACTTAACCGTGAAAGAATGTACTATACAGGTTTTCAGTGTAGACAGCTGTGTTTTTGCATACATGAGTGGTAGTCACTTATAGAAGTGTAAAATCCAGAGTTCACCTTCTCCTCACACTACCCACCCCCCCCCCGCCCATTCATGAATCACTGATTCCTGAAATGGTTCACTAACTGATTTGACTTAAGGGTAAGTATAACCCCATAAGAGCTGATACTTCAAGCTCACTAGTTTTCTGTAGTGTAGCTGGTCATCTTCTATACCATAGGATCAATGTGTTGTTTTTTTTAAAGATTTATTTATGTATACAAGAGCTGGGGTACAGGCCAGAGTTGTGGGAGGTAAGAAGATTCACCAGAGACAGAGTGGGGAGCAGAACAGGCAGATCAACTTGAGTACACTGCTGAGGGGAGCAGCGGGCGAGGCAGGAGAGGTCTGTCCCTCCTTGTGGTGTCCCCTCCCTGGCTGGGGTTTGAACTCACGCTGCTGTGCAGCAGATGCTTCAGAGTGTGGCGCTCAACCCGCTGCCCCACCAGGGAGGCCCCAATGTGTTTTACTAAATCCTTTCTAAGAACTATTTTGAGAGAAGAAAGAGGTGTAGGTGCCTGGGGAAATACGTAGAGAAAATGGTGCTGCAGGTTCCCACAGATCTCCTCACTGGGCCAGCTCCAGTTAGAAATGGGAATGGAAGAGGTACGGTGCGAGATGCATAATGAATTTGAGCAGGGGCTGATGATCCCAGTTCTGCTTTCTCTTGCCTAGTTGCCCTTTGCTGCAGCCTGACTGTTGCTGGAGCAGCAGGGAGAGGCTAGGCAGAGGAAGGTTATCTTTGTCACCTGGAGGGGAAGGAGGTATGGTTTTATTTTAACTTGTTTCCTTTGCTGCAGCTCTCACAAGTGTTAACTTACTCTGCTTGCTGGAACTGAATAGTTGTTGCTTGAGCCTATGTGTTTTGGCAAAGAGAAAAAACCCAGCAGTCCTTGAAGGGAACATGGGTAAAAGAGAAAGCCACATTAAATACCCAGCCAGTGTTAAATTTGGGCTTGCTCCTATTTGTAAGAGGGTTAAAAATACCCAGGGCCTTTCTGCTTTTGCACTTTATTTAGCAGCTCACTCACTTCCAAGCAGCCCCCTGTAAAAACATTTCCTTTGACTCTTACACCTGCTGAGAATTTTGAGTTCTGTGAAGGTTTAGGGGCTCCAGAAATTCCTCTTACAGGCTTAAGGACCCTGGCTTCTGCTTACCTCTAAGATCTGAATTCAGGCAGGACAAACAATAATGAAGAGCTATTCATCCTGCTCCACCCACCCAACACACACCCCAATCAAACCAACTTAAACCCACACTCAAGGGGTGTGTCTCCCACCAGGTGCTTGCTTAAAGATAAGTAGGTTTAATTGTTGTGAGAGAACTGTGCAGTGTATTTGTTTCCTGTCAGGTGGGGGCTTAGAACTTTCAGGAGAGTGTCTCAGTTTGTTTCTGACACATTAGCAAGTTATGGAAACAACCTCTTTGCATCCTATAGGAATGAGTTTTTAAATATTGCACCCAAAATGAAAACACAAATGGGAACGTATCAGTAAAGAGTGTTTAAATATAATATGGCATAACCATAAATGGAAAATCGAACAGTTGCAAAAAAGAGAATGAGGAAGCTCTCTGAGCATTGATATGGAACAATCACCAAGAGATTGTTATGTTATAGAAAAACAAGCTACAGAAGCTTGTGGGTAGTCAGCTACTATTATAACAAACATCTCCTCCCTTTTCACACCCCAAGTATTTGGAGTCCCAAAGAGAAAAGTTATTCTGTTATCTGTGCTCTATGTTTGAGCCCCAAATTCCCTCAGGGACCCAGCCATTGAGTGCTTACTATGTGCCAGATGTGACTCAAACAAAATCCAGATAGGTTCAACTTTGCAAAGAAGAACATAATACACAGATATGACAGTCCTTTACCTAACTGTCCCTCTTATTTCATCTATTAACTCATCTACTGACAAAAACTACCCTTCGCCCCCAAACATACACATATTTTGAATTACTCTGAAGAAAATCACAGATTTCATATCATTTTATCCATAGTGATTTCAATATAAACTTATAAAATAAAAAGACTAAGTTTTAAACCTAACCATAATCATCAGTCCATTCTGATATTTCCCCCCAGTTTAAAATTCTTTAAAAATACTCAAATATCCAGACCATGTTCAATGTCATAGGATGACTAGGAAAATTTGAACACTAACTGAATATACACATAATGTTAAATTTTACCAACAATTAGTTTGAATAAGGATCAAGACAGGGTACATTTGGTTCATATTGACCTTAAGTCTACTTTTTTAAATTCACTTGTTGAATAAATTGGGGCCTAGGACTTATAAGACATTCACCTTCTGCATTTTCAGTTTTGTTTTTGTTTTGTCCATTCAGCTTCCTGGATAAATGATGTTAGGTCTAGAAGTTTAATTGACTCAGGTTTAATCTTTTTTACAAAAATACTTCGGAAGTCACATGTACATCCATCAGGAGGCACTTGGTGTCTGATGATCTCTCTTTTCGTGATATTAGCAGCCACTAATGGTTGCTATGTGGATCCATTATATCAGTTAGGAGTTGTACAAGAGTGCTATCCCAGTTCTGTCATTCTTCCTTATTAGCTACAATGCTTACTCCTATAGAGAGAAATTTTTTTTTTCTCATTAACTACTTGAATACCCTGAGATAAAGTTCTAACCTGAAAGGAGGATGAATACTCAGCCTTTTCCATCTTCTTTTTAGTAATTTGGGATTCTGAGTTGGTCTCCCAGCATCCTCCACAGATGACCAATTAACTTTTTTTTTAAGTATACTTATGAATTCATGGATTTTAACATATCTGATATATTTTAATTCATGGTGATGTTCTGTCTTTGGCCAGTGGGAAAGTTCTTCAAGTTGCCTCCAGAGAAATTTTGATAAAAGTCCAATAACTTCTTTGCCTTCTGGCCTGACAAGATAGCTGAGCTTCTGTCGACCGATGTCTGCCTTCCATACTGGAACAACCAGTTCTCAAAAAATTCAGGTTCTTTTTATGGGAAAATATTATTTAGATACTCCAATTTGGACAACGGAGTGCTTACTACTGTTGGGCTAACCTTAATATGGATGGACCAGAAAAGCATTTTGTAGGAAAAAAATACATTGTAGGTTCATATTGGTATTTTTAATTCAATTTTGGGATTACAGAAGTTTGCTTCTGTGATGTTGTATCCTTTTCTTCTAAGGAAAATCATGTTTTCTAATTTAACAAAATCACTTACTATTGTACAACTATTTCAGGTAACAAAATACAAGCAGCACCCATCATTACGTATTTTGTCTGCTTGCTGCTGTTTTTGTTGTCTGCATGCAGTTCTTTTTATCTTCACAGTTTATCACATTAGGGATGTGTAGTCACATGTCTATGGCTTAAACCAGTTGTTTTTTTTTTTTTTTTTGATACTAGGATTCTTGTTTTGCTTTAATTTTATTATAACTTTAAGATATTTATACTGTGTTAATGTTATATATACAAAACAAAGTACAGTCATGAAAGTCTAACTTCTCTCTTTACCCTACTACCTTCCTCTTTCTTACTACTTTATGTAATTGTTTTGTTTATTTCCTGGTTCCTTAAATATCAGCAAATACACACACATGTACTTAAAATCATTCTTCCTTAGGTGAATTTTAAAATATTATTATACTTTACTATCTTGATTTTTTTCACTTAACCTCTTATTGAGCTGATCCCTCCATCAGAGAATCTAGTTATAGCTCTCTTCCTCTTTATAGCAGCATAATACTCCACTGGGTAGATGGTCCATAGTTTATTCAGCTAGTTTCTAATCTTTTTGCTATTATAAACAATGTTGCAATGTATAGTTATGTATAAAAGTCCCATTTGCACTTTTACAACATATTTTAAGGTAGATTCATAATATATGTTGCTGATCAAAAAGCAAATGTATATGTAATTTTGCTAGATATCAAATTCTCATACATGGAGTTTGTGCCATTTTACATTCCCAATGGTAATATATGAAATTATTTCTCCACAGCCTTACTAACAAAATGTTGTCAATTTTTTAGATTTTTGCCAATAGATGAGAAAATTGTATCTCAGTAAAGTTTTAATGTGTATCTTTTCATAGGCTTGAGGGCCATTTCCTTTCCTTTTCTATACATTGTTCCCAGTCCATATTTCATAGGTATGTTTGCCTTTTCCTTTTATGCTTTCAAAAGTTCTTTGTGACATAAGTTGCAAATATTTCTTTCCAGTTCCAATAACCTTTTAAGCATATATTTTGATATCCTCAGGTAGAAACTACATTCATACAAAGCTACATACAAAAGAATGAAGGAAGCTCACAAAGGCCATGATAAAAGGCTACACATTCATTGATAACTGTCTAGGTGCACAGTAGTTGGGTTACTAGAGACTTATTTCCAGACTCTGGAGATATCTGGAGACTCTTTAGTTCTCCATGACAGATTTTGGAAAACAAACATTTAGAGGCAGAGCACCAGACTTCACATCTGCCTAGATAATCTGTGCTAAATCAATGTGGGTTGACTTTGGTTTCCATTTCTATAAAACACCTAGAAGAGTACACTGTTTCCATTTCTACCAAGATTATTTATTCATCAAACACTTCAAGACAGATTCTATTTTAGTGTAGTGTTCAAGTAAGGTCTCTCTGATATGGTAATGTTAGAACTAACAAAAAAGAGAGGCCAGCCATTGTGATGATCTAGGTTTTTGGACAAAGGGAATGTCAAATCACTTAGAAAGAAAACTTGAAACACTTTAGGAACACCATGAATGAAGGGATAAATGTGGATGTGAAGTTGACAGTGGAGGCCAGATTATACAGACCCTTGTAGGTTGGGGTAGGAGTCTGGTTTTAACCACTTCTTTTGCTTCTGACTCAGTTCAGTTTTTGTGTTTCCCCATGAATTGTTATTTTCAATCTATCCTCCCCTTCTTCAACACTAGCACTAGGTCTTCCCTTTGGTTTACTGCTCATTCTTTACCTAGGCCTCTGAGATTTGAATCACCATTCTTATTCTCCTGAATCCTCACAACCCTTCCCAGAGGAGAAAAAGAGGTGTGAATGTTACCAATTAACACGCATGAGCATTTGATTTAGTGTATTTACACAAGAGGTAATTCATTCTCTGCCCAGAGAACATGCTCACACATGCTAACACACACACCTGGGCTTTGCCCAACACAGATCGATAATAATCTTTTGTGCATTTGCAAGTGGCTTCTCTTGTCCAGGTATTTTTAAAGTTCCTTGTGTGAACTTTATCTTTTGCACTCACTGTAAAGTCTTAGAGCATTATCACATACTCAGTAAAGGTTAGTGTCTGCTTATTTATTGATTTCTTAGAGTTGAGCTATTCAGCCCTATTTCTGTGGTCATGACACCATTGTAGGGAAGTTGCCATCATTGTCACCACTGCAGTTAGAGAAGTTAAGAAAACTATTTAAAATAAGTGTAAAAACTATTCCCATGCTTTACCACCCTAAGACCCCTTTCACCCTACCTGACCCCTAAGCCACCACTGTTAATAGTAGTAAGTCTTTCCCTATCTTAGGAAAACAGAGAACCTGGAAAGGGCAGTAAGAGATAGAGGAATAGTTCTAAGGCAAATTAAACCACCTTCCAGGAGTGTAAGAGACAAAACTTGGGACAAGTTTTCAAATGCTGACTTTTTAAATTGAAGTCAATAAAACTACTGTAGGCGAAATCTATTCTTTCATCATATTTTGTTGGCTGTAAATTATATTCTTTGTCTTTGTGATGACTTTGTAATTTAGTAACTTAGTATTCATCCTAATGGACACTTAGTCTCACATAAAAGTGAAATGCTTATAAAAAAGTTTAAAATATAAACGCTTTTCTCAGATCCACTGAACATTTAATGAGTACCTACTAAGTGCCCCGGCATGTTTACAAGCATGATTTCATTTAATTTTATCCTATAGTAGTTTAGTTGTTGGTCTTGCTGGTTTTTTTTTTCAGCAAATATTCATTAATCACCTATAAATGCCAGCATCATATCAAATACTGGCAATATGTATGTATCTAAATGGATTTGTACTTGTAACAAATAGTCTCACGTCATAACAAAAAAAGTTTTTAACATTTTTTAAAGTAACCTTACTTTACAATATTGTATAAATTTCAGGCTGTACATCATTTTAAAAAAATCAACATTAGTATATACTACATTAAAATTCACTACTACAAACTCAGTTCTCTCCTTCACTATACAACTCGGCCCATTAGCCTGACTTATCTTCCCCTATTCTCTCTTCCCTTCAGTTAACCACTGATTTGTTTTATAACCTGTAAGTTTATTTTTGTTTTATTTAGTTCATCTATTTATATAGTTTCCTTATATGCCACATATGAGTGAAATCATACAGTGTTCGTCTACTCCATCGGACTTCTAGGTCCACCCATGTTGTTGCAAATGGCAGAATTTTATTTGTTTTAGAGTGAATAGTTTTCCATTGTGTGTATGTATCATATCTTCTTTATCTACTCATCTATCAATGGACACGTGGTTATTTCCACTTCTTGGCTATTGTAAACAGTATACTACACTAAACATAGGAGTGTATATATCTCTTTAATTAGTGTTCTTCAAGACCCAGAGGTGGGATAACTGAATAATATGGGATTTCTATTTTTAACTTTGTGATGCATTTCCACACTGCTTTCCTTATTGGCTAGGCCAATTTACATTCCCACCAACAGTGTACAAGAGTGCCCTCATCTCCATTTCTCCAATACTTGCTGTTTCTTGTCCTTTGGATAATCACCATTCTCACAAGTGTGGGGTGATATCTCAATGCTATTTTGATTTGCATTTCCCTAATAATAAGAGATGGTGAACATCTTTCCATGTGCCTGTTGGCCATCTCTTTGTCTTCTTTGGAGAAGTGTCTATTCAAGATCCCTCACCCATTGTTTAGTTGGGATATTTTGTTGTTGAGTTTAATGACTTTTAAAATTCATTTTGGATCTTAACCCTTTGTCAGATACATGGTATGCAAATATCTTCCATATAGTTGGATGCCTTTTCCTTTGCCTGGTGATTTCTTTCACAGTGCAGAAGCAGAAATTTATTTTCCATTCATAATAATGTATGCTATGGGTTAGCTGAGGAAATGCCCACCATCTTCATGGTCCTCACTCTGGCTGCCCGGTTAATAGAGCAACTGCTACCTGTACATTGTTGGTCAGCCAAGGGAACAACCAGACCCTAGAGGTTCTCCCACTGGCAACTAGTTTTTCTGGCCTGGGACTGGCACAAGTCACTTTCATATAAAACTCACTGGCCAAAACTAATCACATGGCTTCAGGAATATCAAAAGGACAATCCTAACATGTGCCAGAGAAGAAAGCTGGAAATGGTCATAGACCAGCATTAGGGACATCACGGGATAGACAATTAAAATGGCATGTTCTTACCTTTGCTGAAGATACAGATACATAAACAGAAATTTTCAAAAACTGTGCTAAGTGCCAAAACTGAAGTCTGCAGAAGTGGTTATGGGAGCAGAGAGGGAAGGTGGTGAACCTAACTGGGAGGTGGAGCGTAGCAAAGTCTACCCAAGAAGGCAAGAGCTGAGTGAAGAGTGAACCACAGATTCAAACCAACAAGTGAGGGGGCTCAGGATGAGTTAGCCCTGCAGGCAGCTGGAGCCAAGGCAAAGCCAAGTTAGCACAGTGTGTGTGGAATAAGAAGCAGTGCATAAAGTGTAGCATTGCTGAGTATAAAATACTAGACCACAAGGGACAGAAGATGAGACTAGATATAGGTAGGAGCTGAATCAAGTCATTATACAGCATTTGAACCTGAGCACAGGAGAAGGGGAGCTACTGAAGTATTTTAAGCAGGAGAGTCAAAGTGCCATCTCTTGGGGGCATATAGTCCAGTGTTTTCCCATAAATTCTTTGAGGATCAGAGAACAAGATGGTACTTAAAGAAAAGTTATGAGATCGACCCAAACTGGATCAGAGTCAAGAAATGGAAAGTTACTATAAAGAAATAGAGTGTCTCTGACGCCTTAGCCAACTGGAACCTCTATCATCCAATCTGAAGATATTTGGGAGTAGCGGAAATAGAGAGGTGTTGTTCAGCTTTGAAAGCCTAAAACAATGATGATATTCACAGAGTGAAATATAGATTCTGTCCAGAGGAGAGAGAACCTTTGCAGATGGACTTAGAGAGTTTGCAATCATGTTGCCAAAATCAATTCACGGTGTTATCAGAACCTGATATTGCTAAACACACCAAATTTTAAAGAGTTCCCCTTACACTAATGTGATGTTTGTTTGCTAAGCAAATTTTTCTTCTCACCTAGCAAGCTGATCCAATATTATAGAAGTCTGAGAAGGTATCCTTCAAGCAGAAATAGGTCAGTTTCTGCAACAGTTTTATTTCTAACTGTGAATGGTACACAGGTGAATTAGTGGTGGGAATTCTATGGTGACTACACCTGAGAGGGAAGAGCAAACAGTGTACAAAAATGAACAATGATGTTAAATGTATATAAATAAGTAAAGTATATTTTTTAAAAATTTAAATAACAATTATTTTTAGAACTATACAACAGTGGCAATGAGTCTGGTAAATAAAACTTTTATAAAAACTTTTTTTAAAAAACTTCAAATATTTGAACTTTAAAAAATAAATTAAAATTTTGAATTTGTGGGATCCAGGTTGATGGTGGAATCATCAAAGTAATGTCATTCTGTGGAGTCATATAAGAAATAGCCAGTTACTCCTCCATCCCTGACCAACCAGCGCTCTTTATGAGTTATTCCAACCTAATTCATCAATGAATTTATTTCTTGTTCAACTTTTAAAATATGAAATCCTGGGCCTCCCTGGTGGCGCAGTGGGTTAAACAACGCACTGTGAAGCAAACCGCAGCCACTGCAGCACGAGTTCGAGCCCTGCTGCCAGCCAGGCGAGGGACCCACATGGTGCAGCGACCTCTCCTGCTGTGCC